>JABASF010000483.1:0-40524 GCA_019776145.1 Harlomillsia oculata | reverse complement strand
AGCCATTATCTTTAGCGTGTGTCTCAGTTTCTGTCATATTTGGAAGCGCAAAAACCAGATTTTGATGACGTGACATGTCCAAAAATGACTTATTCTTCCCAGCTGCTCACATAACTTTAACCAAATGAAACTACCGAGATTTTCCTGTCCCTTGGCATAAAACTCCCTTTTGATCCTTTTTAAAATACGATAGAAATGCAACAATAATTGATTGAAATGACAAACATGCCCCTGCATTGTTGCTATTTGAAAGATCCCGTTGTTGCTGTTATTATTATTGTTGTTCTCACACACGTTGACAATAAACATTTCTAAGCAGATGTTTCCCACTTTATGAACGCTACAGGGAATCGAAAATGAAGAAGAAGAGAGGACAATAAGTACAATAATTATTTATTAGGTTCTTTTTTGGGGTACCGCATTAAACAGTTAGGATCTGCGTATGACTCTTTCAAATCCTTGTCAATTGTTACTCAGACTCTGTGTTGTCATTTAACTCTGTCGTATAGTTGTTGTTGATGTTCCCTGAAACACCTCGGGACTAATCGTGACTCCAAAGTAGCAAAGATAATCACAAGCAGCAGCATCAGCAACACAAAAGAAGAAGTTGACTCGTCCTCATCTCATCTTCTGTTTTCTTAACGACGTATTCAAAAACCCGCATGGTCACTACTTACGTCCAATCTTCCGTCGTCGTCGGCTTAACGACAAACAACCTGTGTGAGTCGTCAGTCTGACTAACAAGTCCGTTTGAAATAGGACCTTGACATTATGTGATTTACCTATATATTTTCATGTTGTTACATGTAGGCTACGAAAGTAAACCACACTGCACTGTTTAAAGATGATAGCAACCAGTATATACATTATAATAATTTATCATGTGTGTGTGTGTGTTATTTTAAACTGCTTTTCGAAAATTGCTCAACCTGATGAAGAAGCTAAAAGGAAATCGCAATTAATGATAAGAATGTGATGATGACGTGCATGATGACACGATGACCATTTTTCGCACATTGTTGGTTGTCGTTGTCAAAGTCCAAAATGAATGAAACTGGGGTAGGTTACTCTGCATGGGACAACGTTTCAATTTGCATATGATTGTCCACATGACCTAACGAGAAGAACGCATTTCATTCCTTCTTCTGAGGCTTTCATTGTGTCATATCAAACGTTCGTACATCTCACATGGAACCACGCATCTTCGCTCCAACTTAATCTTCACTGCCGTTGAAAGATATAAAGACGAATGGCCTGTAGGTCTTGTCATTCTTGTTCCAAAGGCAATGCAAATGTTATTATTATTCTCTTTTGACTGACGCGAATGCCTAATTCTGCTCACACATCAAAATGGCAAATTTCAATTGTACCACTTTCCTGCGATTATATTAACCTACATTCCTTATCCTACCCTGCGTTCAAATCTGTTAAATTGTCCACACTGCCAAAATTTTGAGGAAAAATATTTTTAATTTGTGATCTCCATAAAAAATACTGAATGAAATTAGGGCCACTGTGAACTGAATTGTGGATCGATTGGAATGGGATAACATTTCACATATCTAGTCCACTTGACCTGACGCTATAGCAGAACAGAATGTAAAAACAAAAGAGAAGCACTTCAACTCTTGTTTCCTTCTCATATTTCGCAAGGTGGCGAGTGGTTCAGCCAACCACAACATGGAAATGTGACGATATATGACGTGAGACGTGACACTTAACAACACATTGTAGAAATTGTAATGATGAAGGTGACAGCTTTTAAGAATTCAACCTTGAATTCTGTTCGGAGAAGTTTCGTCTCATTCAAACACACTTTTTAAAACTCCATGGAATGTCGAACGGTGAAATCTAGGTTGTGGTGCTACGTCACACGTTTCCATATCGTAGAATAAAAATTGAAGAGTAAATGGAAGTTTTGCATGGATTCATTCCAAAAAAGTCGTAAAAGTAGATTTTCAAGTTTTGGGCGAACAGACAACAGCATCTCATCAATAATTTTTTTGTACAATTCAAAACGGAATTTGAGAGAAGTGAGGTGCGGTTCATAAAATTCATTTGTATACGGTCTTTTGTACAGCGTTACCAAGTGCAAATCGCTTGCTGAGAATTCCAAAAAGAAGAAATGAAAAGTGAATGAATTTTGAAAATACAGATTGCAGAATGACAAAGCAACCGAAGGAATGGCCCAGTCGCACAATTCCACAATCGTACACGTTGAATAGGAGAAATGCTCGACAATTTGGCAAGTGAAGGAACAACGCAAGAAAAGTACGCAACGTTCGTTGCTCATTCAACTTCCTAGTGGAAGAATCCAATCTGAACATAAAAGAGTAAATCAGAGGAAAAGATGCAAAACCATGCAAAAACGATGTCATCGTCGTTTTTGTGTAGCAGTCTCAGTCGTAAAGTGAGTCCAAAGTTGTTTCATTCCAGAAATAAAAGTAAAAGTCCTCTTTCCCTTTCCTTCTCAGATTTCGTCGTATCACACAATACTCCTCCCATAACAATTTTGGTATTTTCTCGCACAAGAGAAAGACAAGGAACCTTGTGGATATTGGAATAAAGTGTGAGCCCATAGTCACAGAATTGCGAGATTCTAAAGCCTTCTTTCCCCAAATTTGGACGAGTGACAAACACACAAAAACGGGGCGGGGTATAAATATACAATACACCACGGACCAACAACTGTAAACTGTAAACAACATACCTGAAGACGAATGCAAGGAGAGGCAGTGAAGCACGAGATCGTAAACATAAAAATGGTAGGATTTTCAAGGAGAAGAAAGAAGATGAGGACAGAAGTCTACGGATGGATGGGAAAGCCGAGCAAGTCTCTTAAAGTAAGAATGCTGCACGTGATGTGATGTGAAATGTGATGAGCTCCTCTCAAAATTATTCACACTCAACTCAACTGTAACATAAAAGTTGCTGGACCATTAAAAAGTATTCCCATAAAGAATTCAAGGGAAGGAAGAGCCCTTCGAATTCTTGAAACGGCACCTTTCGAATCTATAATCAGGAATTCCAACGCCCGAAAAAAATGCAAACCAATTTCGTTTTTACAAATTCGTACAGACTTGAGCTGTTGATTGGCGCAAAGTGAAAATTAGTAATCAAGTCATCAACGCATCGCTTGGACTCGATGAGGACACGCCCACGGCATTTTTAATTTTTTGACAGTTGTTTCTGCGAGAGCTGAGCTAATGAAAAGTATCGCAATTTGCCAGTAGTACATGTGTATTAGGTCAACAAGATCTGTCGTGGAGAAGTTGTAGGTTAATGGGCAAAGTTGTAGCGTTGCATTGAAGTTGTGTGAGTGGAAGGCAGGAAAGTCGAGTGAGTAGTGACTCAAGTCGAGTGCAGAGTCATAATTTGTCCACCCTTTGAACTACGACATAAATCAAGGAAAAAGTCCATTCAGCCCAGTTTAACACACAAGAAGAAGGCGAGTCACACTCGCTCAGAAAATGAACAAGTCCCGTCAATCTCATTCATCCTTGCACTTGGAAAAAGTAACACGCGCAATAAATGCAACACAAGAAAAACAGCTCGCATCTTTTCAGGAGTGGATTCATGAATTGTGTACATTTTTGTAGTGCAGTAGCCTAATTCCTCATTTATATCAAAAGGTTTTTTCCATTAAGTATTACCGTTGGAATTTCTATTACGTTCATGATGATGCGTGATGATGACACGGGGTGGGACACTCCAACAAAGGACGAAGTACAGTGAAAACAAGTGTCCAAACCTCCTCAACTCCGGTCCTTACAATCGTCATTGTCACCCGTCCATTGTCAATTGTCACTTGAGCAGTTTGCAAATGCTGTAACATTTCCTTTGCCTCCTGCGAAGCATTTTTGAGGTTTTCTTATAAATTCTACAAGTTCCCATGAAAATTGGCCTAGTCTCACCCCTCTCACCTAGAATTTCAAGAAAAAGGATACTGACTGAGAATCCCATCAAAATTCTGTTTTGTTTGTTTAGAGTTCTCAGCTGAGTGATTGCAATAGTGAACAGCCGTCGCCATCGTCGCCGTCGTCATCTCCTCCCTTGAAACTGTAACAGAACTTGAGGGCAAAACACAATGCCATGGCTAAAGTTTTTGCTCTGAACGAGCAACCTGTATCCTTTCCTTGAATATATGTTTCTTCTTCTTCTTCTTCTCGCAAGAATGAAGTGTAAGGAAACTTTGATAAAGTCCCAAAACGAAGCGAGACACAAAAGCAACAGAATTTACGACAATTGGTGCAAAGTGACGCTCAGAATACAAAATACGAATGGGAGTAACCGAACATGGTCCAAAACGTGCCCTGAACACTCTGAACCACATGCCACTCTTCCGTCGTTCAATTATACAAATGCGAAAGAAATGTTTTGGATTATTACCCAACCAAGCAGCTCCCGGGCTTTTCCCGCTCCCATTTCGACAGTTTGCAAAAAAATACTCAGACTGCATTCATATGCAAATAATATGTTTTGTTATTATGCAGACGCGACGGACGCCGCCGTTTACATTATCGTCTTTTTCATTCAAATAACATATTTATATTCTCCCTAAACCTTAGTTTCAGATCATGACATGATCTCCATTCGGTCAGATTTTCATAAGAATTAAATCAGAGTGCAATTGTAATCCAAATTTCAAATGGCCTGGAAAAACCTAAAATCCATGACACGAATTCCACTTGGAAGACTCCAGATTTCATCACATTCCAGCAAAATCAACACTGACTTTTACCTCAGATTGAAACTAAGACTGAGGACGGGAGTAAAAGTATTTTCTCGTGCACTTGCAGTCTTCAGTCTTCATAGCCAAATTCGTTCTCAAAAGCTGAGAGTTCTCCGCACATAATTTCAAAGTCAAGTCAACTTGAGGAAATTGAAGGGAAGTAATGTCCAACGTAAAAAAACTCCACGAATATGCAGTGAGTATGAGCAAGGTATATACGATGGGCCGTGGGTTCAGGTCTGGGAATTGCAAAGATGTTCTTATTCTCTTCTTGAGAGTTGAGCGAACGGAGGAGCAGTCAGAACAAAATGGACTTTAAGCGGAAGCACGAAGAAAATGAAGAAGAAACGAGCGGAAGAGGTGGAGAAGTGCTCTTTCATTATTACTCCCAGAAATCACGTCTACTTCAAAATCACTAATGAACTTCGTTCGCCAAAACGCACCATCCATTTTCATTCCTAATCCTTTTTTCATAATGGAGCCATCAGCCATTTCGTCGCTGCTATTTTGAACATGTGCAAATGTGCATAATATAGAATATCTTTGCACTGCACTACTGCGAAATAGTCAAAAACTGTAAATGCTTTAATAAACCTTTATTATATCCTTATATTTATAAATTAATTTAGAATTTGGATCAACGACTCCAAAGTGTGTCAATCAAAATGCATCCAATTTTTTTCAAATTCAGATGCAAAACCAGTAAGCAATTAATTCTGTACGCAAGTTGGGTACTTTCGTTAATTATAATGGTTAAAACAAGACAAGATTGATACTTTAATGAAAAATCACATGTATGGTGACTTTCACTCTCTCAGATGAACAGTTTTGTAGTATAGACCTGAGCTGTTTTTTGTGACAAGCTCAAGCTTTAGAGTGTAATTTATCTGTCCAAAGATGACAACAATGTCAATGAGAAGTGCATTCACATTCAGTCGGTATTTTCTATCTGCTTCCTTCATTAGTTTTCTTGGCACAGTTTTTTGCACATGCAACCACAAATTATAGTACAAACAAGTAAGTAGTGACGAGTTGAGCCAACAACGTGTACTTATCGTCTTCAATGAGCTTGGAAAACAAAAGAGTCAACACTGCATTGTTGTTTTGAGACCTCTTGCCTCTCGGCGGCGCTCCTGATAGTGACGAAATGAGAGAGGACATTGGATGAAATTGGAGCAGATGCTCGTGATGACCGACCTGAATTTAAAAGGGTGATGACATTTAACTCTCTCGACAACAGATGCTCATCATTGCAAAATGACGATGTGAGGGCCCAGCTCAACACATCACATCCAAACTGGAATCATATGCTTTTTTTACACCAAGACCAAGCTACTGCAGTCCACGAGAATTCACTCGTTGGGCAGCTTCTGTAAGAAGGATTCTTGGTCAAAACTCACGAAGAGGACGATCCACTCAAAGAAAACTTCCCTGGCTAGTTAGTTAAGGCCGGTCCGGTCTCATCAGTCCTTTCATGCGGAACGTACAAATGTACTAAAACAATTTACCAATCGCTCTGTACCTACTGACACAAAACGAGCATTTTTGGGCTCCCAGTTGACGCACCAATGTTCAGTCAAACCGCACGCTTAGCACTCATTCTTTCTCCACAGTAGACCATTTCACATTTTCCAATCCGCATTCCTTCAAACTGCAATAATTGTTTCTTACATGACTTTGACGTATGGCATTTGTAATAAAATCGGAGTTGACAGCTCATAAAACTGCGAAAGGAAAAGGAATTCGAGGAACACACGGCCCGAAACCCAAGGAGCAACAGCAAACAATTTTGAAAGTTTTGGATCATTTTTGAAAGGAACAGTAAGTTACTGAACTAACATAATTTAGCTCTTAACCATTTTTGCGGATTTGAGATCCTCTAAGGATACGGGGTTAGAAAAAGTTAGGATCAAAAGGGATAAGATAAGGGGAGACAGTGAATTATTCGAATTTGATAAAAAGAGAAAGAAAATTGAATGAATTTGGCTTGAGGAGAGTTTGAGTGAGTGAGATTTGGTACAAAGCGAGGAATTTGTCGGCTTCTCGACTTGAAAACTTGTTTATCCTAACATCCATTTGGTGATAAGCATGAGAATTTTGCCCATGGCTTCCACCTGACATTTCAAATCCATTATTACTATTTCTCCTCGTGTGATGGATGGGCTGATATGATCCTCGCATACAAACCAGTGCAGACGGCACCTCCACATTTCATCTTAGCATCTCTGACGAGGGTGCGAGAAAGTCAAATCGCAATATAAGAGTACACAACACACATTTAGTTTTTTTTGCACATGACAGGCGCATCCGTCAGCATGCGTCTTTTCTGTCTTAGTCTCACAGAAGATAGTTCACAAATAATATTCTCTTTATGAAATGGGATGACGATGCGAGTTTGAGAAACGGTTGAGCAAAAAAGAAAAGGAAAACAATAAAAAACGACAAAAACGAAACGAAAGACGTTTACAGGCGTTTAGGGTTTACGTTGAGGGAACTTTATGGGATTTGACTTTACAGTGAGAGAGTAAAATGATACAGGGAGGCCGCCGGAGACGGGACACAAAGACAGAGCCGACCTCAGGATTTTCTACATTACATTCTCAAGGTACAGAAGAATCAGAAGATGATTTTACTACTTCTTGCGTTGCGTTAGTCGTTAATAGAAATTCCTCGTTGTGGGATGTGTATGTCAGGATGTTGGGAAGTTTACGTTGACCATGGACCATGATCACTCCCATCAGCATGTTCATTACAGTCGTTGTCAGTGTTCAGGAGCTTATCTTCACGCAAGTATTAACGAGCGACCAGGGAGCATTTAATTCGCTGGAGATCCCATCCCAACTTGGATCTTCCAGGGTCTTTGCAGACAAACAGAAAAAAGGTAACCCGAAAGTAGAAGACAAGAGAACCAGAGAATCTGCGTGATGCGAGAACGTCTTCTTGTCTCCTGCACGGACAGTGTATGTAACATCATGAGAAAAGAAGATGGGAAGAAGACAAGAAAATGGCCACATAAAACAAGGTTGCAAAACGTATTATATTTGCACTTGTGCAATACTGAAATGAAGGTGAAAAGCAGCGTCGACAGTTGACAATGTGTGTAGACGCTTTGAAGAGATTTCTTTGAGGATGAGGATGAGCAAGGATGTGTGTACACACTAGTTGTCCATTGACAAAGACATAGTGACGTTTATATGCGAGGAGTCATGAGCAGAGAAAGAAGCAGAGTTTCTCAGGACAAACTGTGCACACAAAAGGAAAAGCTCCATAGAGAGACCCAAGAGCCCAAGAGGCACAAAAAGCGGGGAAAAGAGTGAAGTGAAAGTAGCAGTACTCACCGAAGTTGGTTCCGTCTTCATGTCGATGATGTATTGATTCCCATCACGCTACACGATCACTTTTAAAAAAACTTCTCCTTTTTCCTACGTTTATCCTTTTGGATCACTTTCACCCAAAAACCACTCTTCCTTGTTCAGTCTGCTTCACTTTCTGAGTAAACCAACTGGACTGCCGCATCCGTGAACTGCAAACAATACAAGAAAAAGGGTTATATCACAGTAAAACCACGAGTGTATGTAAGGCACAATGCATTCAGCACCGGTCACTCGTACACACACTTTTTCCCTTGTCATTTCTCTTCCCACTAATACCCGGTATTCGTTTCTATTCTTTCATATAAAAAGTACGTCACACGAGTAAGGTAGAAATGTGTTTAACCCAAAATCCCTCAAACACTCTCCTCGATTGAGAGGATTTTCCTCTCTCATGAAAAGAATTGGTCGAATCACTTTTCACGGCTTTCCAGTTATGGCTTTTATTTACACCAAGGAAATCGCTCAAAAATCGAGACGACTTGTGTGTGTCCGTGTGTCGGTTATTTAGACGAAAAAATACTACCACGTGACGATTACACGACCACGACCCATTCCCGACGTTTCCTGTCATCACAACTTTGACTAAAAAATCATCTTAAAACCATGTCAAGAGAGACTCAAGTGCAAGGTTAACAAAACACGCCAAAATATTCTCGTCTCAGCTTTTTTGTCGTCTTCCACCCTCAACTGTGACTGTCACAAGTTTTGATGTTTACGCCTGTCAGGAAACGAAAGCATGCAATTACGAAGATGTGTTGCCGTGTTCTTTCATTCTTGTACTATATATGAAATTGACTTCCCCTCGAGTCAGATTCCAAACTCAAACCGGCTTTTTTTATTCAGATGAAGCCATACTTCCCAACAAATGTACGTAAATTGGGGTGCAAATATTATTATTGAACATCAAATGAGATAAAAATCGCATAACAACAATGAAAACGAGTTCTTATGTAGTCAAATCTCAAGAAAATGTGGTTGTGCTGTGGCTATTTAGCAGTATCAAGCACATTCAACACGTTTACACGTGCTGAAGGGCAAAGGTTAGCAGCTCTCTCACCTCTCCGATCATTATACATTCAACATTTTCATCTGTGAAATTTATTCTGTACTACAATTCAAAAAATATAGTATTTGTCAAAAAATGTATTCTTCAGCTCGACAATTTTTTAAAGTTACGAGCATCAACTGCGATCACGACGACTCAGTCAACACTTTTGCATAAAAGTCTGCATAGAAAAAGATCTACAATTCAAGTTAGAAAATCCTTGGTGCTGTTGACATTGCTGATGTGAGGACGTGGGCTAGACAAACTGGCAATTCATTCAAGTTCAGGTTTTGTAGCTTGACCATTTGATGTTAGTCTACGAGCCATTATGACAAATAGGCGTAGAAAAATCTATGGAACCTGCAGTCTCAGCAGCAGATGAGAAGACAAAATGGCAAATTCATGTATGAGGTTTCGCATCTTTGCATAGCATAGCTAGATGCGATTGAAAGCCTACTACCCATACTTTTACGTTCTGTGCGCCGCGTCGACCGTCGACACTCGATGAGACCGAGTCCCAAGACCTGTGACCTGCTCAGGTGCGTGCAATTGCAAATACACATTCACACTTTTGCACAAAGTAATCCTTGATGATGATAGTATCTCGTGATTCTCAGTGGGAAGAATGAGAGTAGACAGACGCAGAGCGTACTGTGTGCGTACAGTGTGTTTTGGAGATACAGCATTGATACTGTTATTGCCCGTAGGAGTGGGACACGTAATTATTATCGATATGCAGGTTGTAGTTGTAGACGTTGTTGTTGTTGTTGGATGTGATCCTCGTCTGACTGCCTATTCAGTGAAAATAACGGATGGTCCAAACAACCACTACGCAATAATCATGCATGGTGGGGTGGTGATTGAGAATGGGTGCATCCCGAACAAAACTTTTCAAATGAACAAAAGATGAATTTCCAATGAGAAATTAGTTGAGCGATTCACAAAAGTACTGCATGAGTTTGAGAGACCAAAGACAAACAGTCGTTTGGTACGAGTAATGAGCTAACTATCGTGTACACAACACCTGCATGACCAGACCGGAACTGAACCAAAATCTCGCGTTTGCAAGATTCCAAAGCTTAAAGGCAAAAATCCTACTTTTTTACGCGTCATTAGGTCAAAAGTGACAAAAAACATGATAGAAGAAGATGCACGGCTGTCTCATCTGTCCGAAACGTCCAAAGTTGGGATGAACAGGGACAAAAATAGGTCAAAGATTGAATGAATGAATGAAGGAACGAGAAAGGAAGGTTTTCAAGCTGAGTCAGACCTGAGAAGATGAGAGGAGTTGGAAGCATGAGCATCAGTAAGCACAAGGACCGACTCGTTTTGGAGATATTGTTGATTACGGAGCTTGTGTTGGACAGCATACATTAATTTTCATGTATTTATGCTTGGGTTGTGACAATGGGACAAATGACTTGGAGATCTTGGTCGTGCATCAAATCAACCTTTAGGCTTGAACGATGAACAGGGTCCACAAACCCACTGGGACAACTAATAGCCCACAAGCACAGGTGAATGAGAAGATCATGATGACACATGCGGCATGTGATCAAAATCTGACATGGAGGAAGTTACAGAGAGAAATGATCCTTGCGTCAAAACGATTGTGCTGGAGTGACAGCTTGGATTTCCTCCGTCGCCTATTGTTTAATACTCACATCACATGAACCATCAAGTACACTAGTGGAGTGATGTGATGTGTATAAAGTATTAAGTATAAATCTACTTTTACGATCCATAGTCCGAATCCGAACAAGTCCAATATTAGTACGTATCTAAAACAACTATAATTTTTAAATTATAAGATATGCAGCTGTGATATGAAATGCGGGTTTGTTCGGGTTCGGATCGTCGTGTTAGCTAAAAAGTTATTGAGACCATAAGACGAGAAGACATAAACTTCAAAGGGACAGACAAATTTTGGTGGCGGAGACCAGACGAGTGAGAGTGGAGAGATTGTTCAGTGAACATCTCACGTTTCGAAGGCGAGCAGTATAGAAAATGACTTGTGAAATGCTTATAAAGTGCGGAAGGAACAACCGCTTAGGATCCACGACCAACACTGACACCACAAACAGGCAAAGTGAATTATGCATGTGGCAACTTGCACAGAAACCTAATTCACTCAAATCAAACTTGGAGCATTCTCATCATGCTTTTCTCTGAGTGAATGAATGAGTGCTCTGCTCGCCCGGACACAACGAACAGTCGGATTTTCGGATCCTTGCCTTTGGATTCGGATACTTCCATTCCACACAAACATTGGAGCATTCCAATGACATCCACCAACCGACCATTTCCATCTCGGCTACTACTAGTACTTACTACTAAAATGACTACTTGGTCTCATCTCATCCATCCCACACTCTTCAACCTACTTTAACCAATTCCCATCAATTTTCAAGCGTTTCTATTACTATATTTCTATTCTATGTTAGCATAGTAGTACTCAGGTCTCGGCTCTCACACGGCATTCCACTCTCATCTTCCGACAAGAGAAGTCACTGGATGAAAAGCACTCCTTTGGCACTATCATCATGTCACATCATCATGGCAAAATCGCATAGAATGAACTCAGTCGAGACACGAGAGATTTATCAACTTTATTCCCAAGTCGAGAGCGCACACAGTCGCTCCAGCTAGCCCAGGCCTTCGACTTTCAGTCAACTCAAACGAAATAAATGAAAAGGATTCCACTTCCAACCACTTCTTGCACTTCTTCATCTTCCTCTTCCGTTAAATACACATTCACCCGGGCATTATACAATTCTGTCCTGACTCTGCACTTTTCTTTACACACGAAACCGAAAATCCAAGATCCGATTCTCCTTCCTCTTGTATTGACATTGACATTGTGTTTGTAAAATAAAACGCCTTAAGTCTTTCAAAAAAATTCCAACACGACTTGTTTGGGATGGACAGTTCATGTTTGAGTAATAATAGGCAATTAGACACAGACACGCATCCGATCACGAAGACGACCGACGTAACAGCAGATCCGCTGTGCATGTGCAACATCCAATCTCATTCAAATACTAAATGCTCTCGACTTGTATTTCTCAAAACCGTCAAAATGAACGAGAATGGCTGATGCCGTGTCATGGATCCTGCAGTCGTGCAGTCTTTCAAAATGATCAATGGAACTATGGAACACAAGATGAAAGCCCGCTTCAAACAACACCATAATTGCCAATGATTTTGCACAAATGTACAAAAAACATCTCGTCTTCGCAGTCAATTGTGTACTCATCAGCGATTTTCAATATGAAAGCACTCGGCACAATACTCAAAAATCTATTTTTTTAGAATTTTGGTCTTATTTCATTACTTCATTAAAACTACATACGCGGACATCCGTTGGTCCGTTGCATTGCAATGGCATCACCCAAGATATTTCAATTAAATCTACTACGGTTACCATTCTGTTCTTTAAAAACATCAAACTGAATTACCTTATATTTAAAAAATAAAACATGATCTCTTAAAAAATTAAAATATGCGGCACAACAACTAAAAACATTTCAATCAGTTCAAACAGCGGTTAACAATACTGAAACAATGGCCCGCGGATGTGACATTGCAATTGCATCACCGCAAAATTTCATTCTGTTGCAAAAACCGCTTCTCTGTTTTAACACTTTGTCCAACAGCAGCTAATAAGCAGTTTTTGGTGAGGAAATGTGCACCTGGTAATTGTGCATTTAACACGACGTAGTTTCATAATAATACAGCAATCCTTCAACTTTTTCCTCACATACATTACTAATAACGGAATTAGTTATATATCACAAATCACAACTTCACAGCAGCAACAACTCCACATTTTCATGGAGTAGTGAAGACAAGACAGAAGAAACCAGCCTAGCAGCGCCAGTCCGAGTGGAACCCTTCCATCAAAAAATCTCAAGAGCAAGCAGAAGTCTTTGGCAAAAAGGGAAAAATGTTACTTTATTCGCACATCTTCAACGAGTTTTTGATCTTGATACGTGAAAAGTTGCAAACACTATAGAAGGACGGACGGGGCAGAAAACGTTCAAAAAAGTTGTCCAATCAACATTTTATACGTTGTAGCTGTAATGATAGAATCTTTGCTTCTTTCGTGCCAGTTGAGACAGATGATTTTCCCATTCATTTTCAATTTGAAGACAAGACAACAGCATTCAACACGACACTTTGCAACAATCCAAATCGCTTGTTTCCCCCTTTTTAAGGACTCTCTTACACGGTGAATTTATTTCGCAGGAATGAAAGACAAGGATCAAATCTGTACATCTTTTTCACTTTTTTGACAATGTTTTTTTCAAAATTATGGACTACCTAGAAAGAATAACCATATTGAATCCAAGACAGCTGAAGATTTAAGCATGTACACTAGAAGAAATGAGCAAAAGTTGTATTTGAAATAGGGAGCAGAGCAACTTATTTTCTATTGTCGTTGGTTCAAATTGGAAAATGTGAATGAACCATTCATCGGGATAGGATGGATTGGACGTTTGCTGGCTCATAAGACCAACTGAATAAACTGTGATTGTGCTAAACGAAGACGATAGCGAAGACAGACGGAGACGAGTAAGTACAAGTGATCTCGTCTCACATCTTTCCTTCTCTCGTTACTCACATTGTCTGTCAGCAAGTTCAGTCAACTCAATGAACATTTGCTCCAGCATTGTGATTTGCTGATCCATTCATCAAAGTAATTAGTGAGGCCCGTCCGCGTCCTTCTTCTCTACTCACATTAAATCTCCGTATGATAATCAACGCATCTATAAATAAACCCGTTACAGCTTTTAAAAAAACACAACCTACCACCTATCATCTTTGTCTTGCGCGACCTCAATTTTGAAAACTAATTTTTACAAAAAACACGCTTTCTGCTGTCTGCATTGAAATAAAATGCTGAATATATAGTAAAGTGAAACGTTGTCGTTTTCGCCGTTATCGTCAACTTTGAGATTTGACGATGTGGAACTGACTGAGCTGTCTTTTTGAGAGCCGAAGGCAAAGATTCATTATTAGCCACGTCTCTGTAGCTTTGTACTGCAGCATTGTTAATGCTGATGATGGAAATAAGAAGAGTAAACAAGACAGTAAGTCGTAAGACTCGCAGCAGCAACTCACTCACAGACTGAGAAACGATGAGGACTAAGGATCCGTATGGACAACCAACGTACCTGGGAACCAAATCAGGTACCTTTCGTGAACTGACGTATACGTAGAGTAACTATGACCAAAAGCAAGTTCATAAACATTTGAAGAAGACTAAACAAGCTGTCATTGGGATTGTATGAGGATTCATTCCTTGGGATTTTGGCAGCTGTATCATTTATTCACTTTTGCACTCTGTAATCTGAAGTATCATTAGAATATGGAATTCCTCTTAGCACACAAATGGCACAAAGAAAAGATAAATTTATTCTTTTTTTATCAAAAAGCAAACTTTCGAATGAATTGAGATTAAAAGGACACTCGAAAGAGAGAGAGAAGGGAAAAGTTGTCAGACATCTGATTTACTCCAATGGGTTAACTTTCCACGGTTTTGCACAAGTACTAAATACATACATTGAAGAGAGAATTATAAAACTGTCACCAAAAGCTGCAATTCTCATTTGTATTACATCTCTTCGTGAACCAACTGCGGCAAAGTGATACCTCAAAGCTGTATAGCGAATTCCTAAATGCATTTAAGCACTTACAAGTGTAAGATATCGGACGGAACTTTAAGTTTGGTTTTCCTACTTATACTGTAGCTTTTATAACGATGATGAGTTGCATTTCAAAAGCATGTTTACATGGGATTGGTTTTCACGCTCGCTTGCGTCTTCAAGCGATAAACGTGCCGTATGCTCAAGAAGAAGCTCAGAAAACGGTCCTCAAGAGAAACATAGACGACCAAAGTCTCAAACCTCAAAGGCTGCCAACGATAATTAACGCTCTAAGCAACTAAACTTCCGTAATTGGATTCGATTTTGAAGACCGCAGGGACTGTCCAGAACCTCACAAAACCTTTAGCGTCTCTCGTCTTAACTTCTTCACCTCCTAACAAACACTCGTCTCGTTTGTGCACGTTTTCTAGAAAGTCTCCTTTTGACAAGTGAACTAGGAGAAAAAACCTTGATTTGAAATTTGAAAACACTTTTATGTTTATACTAGTCCCTAGTCCATCATGCACTGAGTTTCCAGACAGACAAGGAGACACCATACGCTATTGTACACGGTGACTTTCTCGAGGAGACAGTGATCTCTCGCCAAAATCCTTATCTGTGGAAGGATCTGCGAATTTCGTCCCACCTACTACGAAACAGCGTCATCCTCCGTTTACTTTTGTACAGAATCAAGGAAGTGTGTCCCGAAGTAATCACCGGGTCATCGTCATCGTCGCCGTCTTCGTCATCCTCGTCGCAACAAGTCCATCAGCAAGAGAAAAGGAACATTTCTACTTCCCGTTCCCGTGTTGTTTGAAGATTACAACGGCAAATGCTAACATGTACCCAAGCTCAGACCTCCGGAAAGATGCAATTGAACGGAACATGAAAACTCTTCCGGATGAAATCTTCCATTTAGCAAAATGGATTAAGAACGGGAAGCAACACGGTCCTTTTGTACGTGTCCACTGAAGGTTACTACAAAAAGGGACATTTAAAGCAGCATCTTTATAAATGAGATAATGACAAATGAGAACGTGAAGCACCCTCAAAAGCTTTCAGTTCTTTCATGTCTCTTGTCCCTTGTCCGCCTTCACTTGAGCACGTCTCAACGTGCAAACGCAAAACGCACAAAAGCCAAAACGAGCGAACCGAATGAACCTGTGTTTTTCAAGTGTTTTTCTCATTTGCAAAAATGAGATTAGCGATTATAGTACATCGTACATACCCGCACAACTCTTCTTCCAAATCATCTTCAAATAAAGCAAAAATTAAAGCGCAGACACAGATTCGACACATTTTACGTGCAGTTATTTGCACACCTTAACAATTGTCGGAACTTGTAACGTTAAAGAATCCAATAATTCCATCCATTACGAATCCTCATATGTGTGAGGCGTTGGACGTTCGTCGCTTAAATGTCGTGCAGGCCAACAATGACAATGCACAGTTCACAACGACGCAAGACAATAAAGGACAATGGTTCAATGGTGACATCGCATACTCTCGTTTTTACCCAGCTTCCGGTGGAAACTGTGAGCAAATAAAGGGCAAAAATACTTGTCAATGTCATTAATCACGTATTTATGTCAGTTGTTATTTTTTGTTCGGCTAATTGCCATTTTTTGCAACTTCCACCTTCACTTCGACCCTTTTTATAACCTGTTACAAAAGCTCATTGTGTTTGTGAAAATGTCGCATGAATGGATTCCAAAATACCCTATGGCACTATTATCATACGAATGGATTTCATTTTTGCACAGAAATCAACTACTGACAGAATTACGAGCGTTCTAACTTTTAGCTTCTAACAACACGTAATTACAATAATGGATATTGGACAGAGCAAACATCCGTTCGCAAAAAGTAATGAAATCCTTTGACTATAGTACTTTCAAATGTGCTTTTTAAACCCTATACTTTTGAGTGTTTTGAGACACAAAGAGGGTGCGAGTGCGAACTCTGCCAACCTGCCAACCAATGAAGCGAAGGTCGAAAGGTCGACTCCTCTTGCAAAAAATAGTAGTAACCATTTCTCATGCTTTTACGTGCTGCGGACTCATCAATACAAAATGGCGACGGACAAAACTACCTTTTAAGTACATGAAAGAATTAAGTTCCTTTTGCAGAAGCCGCTGCCGAGTTCACATGGGCTGTTTTAAGGTGTAGCGAAACCTTCGCAGCGACAGTTTACATGAAAAGGACAAGCTATTGTTTGAACATGGATTCCGGTTTTCGCTCAAACATGAGCAAATAATGAAATCTTGAGTGCGCATTGACCATCATCGGAAATGTACTGAGAAATGTGTTTTGCAAGTCACGAAGTCTCACGATAATATAATGCCTACTCACAAAAAAAAAAGTCTAACCATTCTCAGAACTGGCAGAAGAGTCAAAGGACACAAATCGTGTGGGCGCAAAAACCAGGATTAGGTTAGTGTGCGAAAAGTGACCAAAACAAGACATTTTTCAACTACCTGCAGGGAACAAATGGAAGGTGTCTAAGAAGAGACTACCTTAAACCATTCTCATGTCCTACTGTCACAAAAATGGACTTTTGCATTCAAGAATTATTGCGCACATTATACGTATACGTATATAGTTGGGAATGTATTTTTTTGCTGAGGTGTAATAAATTCTGCGTGAAGAACCTCTCACGAAAAAGCATATTGACCCTGCCTTGCCTGCCTACCTGCGAAGCTAATTTATTATGCAAAATTCATAATGTGCACATGCGTGTGTGGCAAATAGCAAAGATAGCTAAGAAACTTTATCTCTTTTTGGAATATTACGTTACACTTTTGTGATCTCGACATTCTTTTATGATAGTCAAAGTTAGAGTTAAAATTATACGACCCTTTGCGAGTTTGTAACTTGCAACCACTGGCGTTATTTTGGAAGAATGCAAAAAAAAGCCATGATGATAGTAAAAGTTGGTCAATTTTTGAAACGCTGGTGATGCAGCACAAAAACTCATAATTTCTCATGCTATAAATCATGTATGAATATAATCATCAATAATTCAGGTGCAATTTACCAAGCTTCACACTCGTTTCATTCGTCTCTGCGACAAAATGACATTGACTGACTTTTAGCTGTTCACAAAATTGTGCATAACGACGGCACGATTTTCTTGGCTTTTATACTGCAACAGCAACGTTTTAAATATAATTCCGATGAATAATTTTTTGGGAGATAGTTGACAATTTTCAAAAAATTCACAAGAATGCAACACACGTTTTTTTACGTAATGGCCATTTTTGATCTTTTTAAACATGATTTGTATGGCCATAAAAGGAAGTAAAGATCTAATTTCGGGTGTTGCACTTTGTGAGTGTGCAACTGCGTGAGCTACGTTTGGGAATGACGCAAGAATGAATGACAGTGGACGAACTGAAGCATGCAATTTGACTGTACAAAACTTGTTCTTGTCCAAAGACAACTCACGACACCAAATCCAAAAAAAAACTTCCGTTCCGCAATACGAACAAGGTGATAATGATATTAAATTATGATACTTAGTTTACTTTATATAGTAAGGTGCAGCAGCACAAACTTTGACCGCACAAAGTCTGTAGGGTGAAACAACATTTTGGGTGCTAAAAAGGGACGAGAAACTTAAAATCTTAAAATGAGGTACAGGGATAAGAACAGGACGGGGACTTCTTGTGCGTAGTATAATTGACAAAAGGTGCATGGCGAATCGAGGAAAACCGAATAGGAAGTGGAAAAGGAGAGCATTGTTGTCAAAGAAGAGTCGCCTAGTCTCATTGACAAAGAGGAATCAGTGCTGTGCTCCAATCCTGCAATCTATTCAGGTTCAGTGGATGAAAGATCCCAGTGTCGTGTAATCAATGTAATGTCAACCGTTCAAAAAAAGGTAAAGTCAAAGGGAGAAAATGCCTGAGAAAGTACGGGCTTGGTAATTTCCTCGGAGGTGTTTTTCCTTATCATCAAACCGTGCTGAGTTGCCCATCAGACTGAAAACTTTGTATACCAAACAAGCTCACTTTCAGCTTCATTGACTCACTACAAAAGAGTGTAGCGGCAGCGGTGGAAAGAGATACAAAACATGAAGGAACTACTGTAAGAGTATGAGCATCCAGTATTTTTCTCTTCAGTGAGTTCAGTGACGGACGCTTCAGAAAGGTACGAGTCGTACGAGTAATATAAAAGCAAAAGGTAAAAACTCCCGAAGGCAATACAAAATACAATCCACCAGCAAGTACTTTCATTTAACATTTAGTAGTATAGAAACATTTACACAAACGAATGAAGGAACAACCTGCACGGAAAAAAGTCTAGGAATGTGACAAAAGCCGTCGTTTGTGAGAGAAGAGACTGTGCTATGGAAAAAAGTTCCAGTCTCATGGTTGGAGATAACTAATGCACTTTGAAAACGTCGACATCCTGTCAATTGTCAAGAGAAAAGGGAAGCAAAAACAAGCATTCTCCAGGTACAGAATATAAAAAACCAAAAGTCCCTTAGGACATTTACATTTTCGGGGACAAAATCTCAGAGGAAGGCTTCCTGTGTTTCCGTTGTACATCATTTTATGATACTTTGCATGAAGAATGATTTTTAAATGACATAATTCCAGCTCGTGTTCATCAAATGATTTTGTTGAGTTTGACGATCGTAGCAAACAAGTTAAGATGAATTTGCAAAAATCCACGAAACAAAATGAACCGAAAGCAAGCCTTGAAGTGGCACTGTGGCGAAAAGACGGCATAAGCCACTTAAGTCAGCAATGTCATTGAATTGTTGGAGTGACTACAAAAAAATGGAAGTGAGACCAAAGTCGTGCTCATCTTGGAGGATGATGATGATGGCGAATGAGACAAGAGAATGTGAAGGAGGGAAAGAGAGTCTCGCTCCGCTCGTTGTAAGTTTCATCATCAGCAAAAGGATAATGGAAAAAAGCTGAAAATACCTTCGTCATGTTGAGCTAATGAGAATAAATGAAGAGTAATGGTGCTACGACTCTGGAATCAACAGAGTTTTGCACTTCTCGTTCCCTCACTCAGGGATGCATAATGCATTTATAGTAGTAAGGCTACGGATTCTGATTCACTCCAAGAGAAAAGGCTCAAGAAGACTCTATGGGAAGTATTTCTAATACCTTCTTGTTCCTGCTGCTGCTCCGGACTTGTACTAGAAGAAAAGTCTCCTCGTCCTCAAGTCTCATCATCAAGACAACAAGAGCTTTGGGGAAATGAGCAAGTGAACAAGGAGGAGAAGATGTGGAGATGAAAACAGAATCGCAGCCTCTGTATCTCAAAGTCTGTGACCACGAAGAAGAAACCAAGTGTAGAAGATGCATAATAAAAATTCCACGAGTCACAACACCACCGTTCAATTACGTACGAATACGAAGCAACTGTCTCCGCGTCCGCACTGAGCTTGCATTTGCTCCTTTTTCATTCAAAACCATCAAACTCCATCCAAATGAGCCTCTTTGGTTTTTCTCACACGCATGTGGCCTGGACAAGAAAACCAAGTGAATGCATCTCATCAAAAGACACATTCTGAGACACAAAAGAGCACACCTTCCATGATTATTATCCACATCTTCAAAAACCTGTGTGTGCTCTCTGCTCTGTTCTCTCAATGTCGTAGATCTGTTTGTGCGGTTTTCCGCGTGGAATGCAAGTATCATAACGTTGCAGCACAAGGTACAACCACACAACCGCCTCAACATTGTAGTAGTACTACGAAACTCAGTCGTAAAGATGAAAGCGGACAAAAATTTCATATATTTCACATTCAATCTGAGCATCAAAGACGTGACGGGTGACATGAAGAGAGTTATTACAATCAATGTCGCACTCAGCACACCTGTCTCACACTAAAGACTTGTCCTTACCCCAAGCATAACCGAAGCACAACGCAACGCAATAAGAAAAATTATCCTTATTCCTTCACTACGCCTACGGTGTTTGGAAATCCAAACAAATATACGTCGGAAAATGTCCTGTCCCTTCTGAATCCTTCATATCACAAAATAAAAGAAGAAATTCTTCTTCCGCATTTCATCTTCTTTCCTTTTGTGTTTTTGTGACGTTTCCAGAAAGAAATGGTCGGAGCAGAAAGAACAAAAACATTTTTTCCACTGTCAAACTTCATTTGAAGTCCATGGTAAACACGAAACACAAAAGTCATATTTTTGAGATATGAAACATTATATTGGATTACAAGATTACGACGCAGTACCTTGTTCAAAATCCGATAAACGCTACAGCATAAATCCCGTTAGTCAAACTGCTCTTATCAAGCAGGAGAGAACTTATTTTTCAATCATGTTCTTCAAACGAGGAATAATATTACTGCAGCATTCAGAAAGGTATGCCAAGTACATGAAATGTGTCGGAAATCCTTTTCCAGACAGCCTTACACGGCAAAAACGAAGGATTTCCTACTCAATGCAAATGAACGACAAAAATCTCATTACTCGGAACTCTTGAATCTTCTTTTTCCCACTTTGTGATATTGACTCTTCTTCCTTTTTGGAAGAGCACTTTGTCTTTTTTAGATGTCAAGCTCATTAAAAAGACCTACGCATACAAACTCCAACTCAAAGCAAGGTATACACTATATTTGAGAACTACACGCTTCCTTTTCAAACATGTCATGGTTGCTGCCATTATAACGATTACATTAAATACATTGCGATTACTGGGAAAAGGTCCTGAAAACGAAGAAGGTAGGAGTTACGAGTACCAAAACAAAACGTCAAGGGATTTGTGGTAGGAACCAGAAGTGGAAGGACTACTTTGAGCACAAAAAGTCGCATTCATCTCGAAATTGACCCAGCGGAAGGAACCGGAACCCGGGTAGATTCTTATGTAACATTCATAGTTAAATATGAAGTCAAGTCCCAAGCCAACCCAACTGTTGATATTTTATTTAAATCAGTAAATTATGGCAAGTGAGCAGATGTGCTTTTCTGCTTTTCTCTCTCTGTCTCTTGGCTTACATTTCATTTTGGCACGACGTCAATCTTTCCATTCTTCTTTCTATACTCTCTTCTCTTGCCTTTTCACTCCATATCCATACAAGTATAACTTCAAGACAAAGTCAAAAGACTCAAGAGAAGAACCTTTTTAGAACCTCTAAACTGACTTGACTTCTGTTATTTCTCATTGTTTCAAGCACACGCGGCTTTGCAAGTTTGGACGTTTGGAGGAGACGAAGAGACTTTACTTTGTGTATGAATTCTCTATGATTGCAGTTTGTTCCAGGGATGAAATACATGTGAGATCCGGAGAATTCACTCGTTTCATTCACCTCAACGGTGATCGCGACGGTCGTGGTCGTCGGTCGTTGTCGAATGTAGTATTTATAACGTAATGTTCGTGTTCCTTTCCGCGTTCTCCTTGTTCACATTTGGACTAACAACTTCTTCGTGAACAGTTACAATAATAATTCGTACTAATAAGTAAAGAGGATAAAGGAAATGTAAATATGCTCACCTTCGTCGCTCAACCTGAGAGATTTGCATGCACAGAACCGCTTGGGCAGTGAGAGGAAACTTAATTGGCTTATTCAGCGCTCACTCGCTCACAATAACACTTCACGTCCTTTTGTTGTCCAAGTCAAAATGAGCGTCTCTCTCAATCTCGGAATGTTTGCTCAGCTTTTCGATTGCTTTTGGAATTATTTTTCACTCAAAGATATTCAAAATTGAAAGAAAGATGATAAAAAAAATCTCAGTGAATCACAGTGCGGACCGCACACGCTGACAAAATGCGACGTTTATAAGTTTACGAGTTTAAAGATTGAATCTTGAATGGGAAAGACCGGTATTGAGGAATATGGGTTAGGAAAACACAATCTGAGCCTATATGAATATGAGCACTGACACTTTACACCGTTGTGTTACAGAATGGAGGAGACGCCACCTCAACACACCAAAAACCTCAAACGGGTTAATTGTTAATTAATGCGTGCATTCTATGCTGTCAAAAATTTATGTCACGCTTGATTTATGGCTGCAAGCTCATCAAATGCCAAAGGAAGGCAGCTCAGCTCGTGTTATACATTTTTGCACAAATTAACTCAGCAACTAAACTTCTCGCTGTGTTTGTGTTGTTGTCGGGTGTTCTGCTCAGTTAGGCAATGTTGATCTCTTTCTGTCCACACTTGAACTGTTGCACTTTTCCTTATTCAACGATCTCTACTCACAACTTACAAGTTATTCAAAATGCGTTGTTGCAATTTGGTGAAGTGCAGTCTAGTCCCAGAGTTCCAATGTCAATGGGACACTTACAGCGTACACAAGATGCTTTTACTTTGACTCCAGCCTTGAAACGGGGATTTTTATAGCTCCAGAGAACGTCATTCAAAACATGTCAAAGTTGTTTGTGTTGGAGCCATCAAACCATGAACATGATTGGAGACACAAGTCACAAATACCGAGCCGGTGGAGTAAGTATTCATAAAATCTCGAGATAGTCGAATCAGCACAAGTTTTCAACTTCATACGCGAGAGAGAATGAAAACAATCAAATCATAAAAGCAATGGATAATTCGAGGTTGTTAAATTCAGGAATGTTGCATGGATTTGACTATTCGTTGAGCAAAACTCTTCCTGAGTAGTTGTTCATGGCGTCTGTGCAATTCTCAAGAGATAGTTACGTGCCACTTACTCCTCAAAAACACTTTTTCTTTGATCTCACACTCACACTTTGCAGTCAGCAGGAACAACACTCAAAACAATAAAGTACAGATTGGACAATGTTCAAGTTGTTCTCTCGTTGTAAAGGTCGAGCCGAATAGAGCGGAACCAAATGGGCAATGTGAGATTAAGATAACACTTTGCCAATCGAAGAAACATAAGAACAACCGGACGGACGGATGATGTTCTCTCCACGCTTTTTAATATAGGTTATCCTGAAAAGGAAAACTCTGTGTTCTCCTGTTGTTGGCTCTGCCTTCCAAAAATGACGACAATTCAAATTGGCTTGCTCACCTGGACAGAAAGGATTGCCAAGTCGTAAAATATACAAAGCATACACATTTTGTTGACAATCAATAAGAAATCACAAAGATCACATAATATAGAAAGTATTTATGATTTTGTAAAGGGAAATGCCCACCGACCTGGTTCGAATTCCTTGAAAAATGAACGTTACACAGAATGGAAACACACAACACAATAAGAGTCACGACGAGAATGAAACATTCAAAAGGGTGGAATGAATGAATATCATCAAAACTTCAAAACTCACACTTTTTCACAACAACTTGTTCAAACCCATAACCTTCGAGTGTGAATGTGAATTGTGAACCTGAACTCAAACTCATTCCGTATGTATGAAATATCACACAGTTTTAAAACTTTAACAATCAACTCTGTTCGTTCACTTTTACATGCAAACAAAATGTTCATATAGCACAGTGGGTTTCTTGCATCTCATGATCTCGTCCTCCTGCATCCAACCAACAAGCCTAAAAGGGACAGAAAAGAATAAATCAAAATGAAATCATTACAATCTTTTTTGCTACCGCATTTGAGATTTTCGTTCCTGACCTCCCTTCCCATGTCTAACATTGACGCTTTCAACAAGAATACAATTAATTAATAACAATAACGATGACATTAGTTTTATTAATAGTTCACTGGATTCCACTAGATTCTATCTTACATTGCGCTATGGAGAAATCAAATAATTTTTAAATTCAAAATTTAGGGATAAGGAAATTACAGAAACATTACAATGAAACGAAAGCTGAAAGTGACATGCGCAAATCAGTTTTTTGTCTGCCTGGGAAAAGTGACGCGGGCGTCAACGTTCCAACGTTTCAACAAACCCGGTAAATGAAAAAAACATTGAAAAGGACCGGCAAGCTGTCTACATTGCATGACAAGTGAAAAGCTCTCAAAATTCAATTATGAATTCAAATTGATCACAAAAAAACACAAGTGGATACTAAACTAAAAATCGTGCAAAATGTATGATTTAATAGAAATGAAGAATAACACACCTGAATTCGAAACACGGTGGTGGTTGAACCTGAATGTTTGTTTTTTCCCTTCAAAATTGTGCGTAAAGTGAATTGAAAAAGTGAAGAAATCATGAAACGAGAGGAAGCGATGGATACACCTTCTCCACACCTGCCTCAAAGAATAACTAAAGAAGACAGAGCAGAATCGTTTCAGCTTGTGCCTCTCTCGTTAAGGTGAGTTGCAAAGCAGAATCCTGTTCGTAGTCCACCTTGTAGTTACCAGTTACCTGTAAAATGTAATTCAACCAAAAGGTATTCCTAATGCTAGGGATGAGAAGCAATGGGTACGAAACCAAGAGACGATTCAACCATTCAACATCCACGTTGCTGCATTGTTGTCTTCTTCAAATGGTCTTAAAGCTCAATGCAGTGGATCACATCTTGCCCTTTGGCAAAGCAAAGTCTTATACCTGTTTTTACGTATTGATGAAGATGCATGTTGAGAATCTTTCCCTTGAGCCTCAGCCTGGGATCATCATTGTCCATAATGTTTTTGAATGGAACTCCTGACTGACCTCTCCGCTTCTTTGAAAAGAGGTACCGAACTAGTAATCAGCTGAAGCAGAACATGAAGGATCCCATGGTCTCTGGACCGTACTGTCTACTGTCCTCATCATCTTTGAAACCACGGCTTTAGGTTTCTAAGCTCTTAGCTGCTACCAACATTCACTTTCTTTTCCAGGTGGAAAAGTTTGGTATAAAACATGGAATCTTCTCACAGAATTCTTGGCCGCAGGGCTCACAAGTCTCGTTGCACTTGCAGGACTCGAACTCTCCTAGAGTCATCAGAAAACCTATCATACATCACATCAGTTCACATCATAATAATTTAATCATTTATGACCGAAGTTCTCATGAATACAAAAACGACGTTTCGTGGATCACCTGTCCTTTCCTCAGGAAGAACAAGGACCCTGAACTTTCTTATGCACCATGCAATGCACATACAAACACAACTATCCAACTCCGAAGTTACCTATGCTTGCTTGCGCAATATGCACACATGTTACGAATAAATGTTATGCCTGGAAGCAAGGTAAGGGAACCACAAGCACACAAACCGAAGACACATCATCCTTCTGGACGGTCTGCCTGGACCCTTATTCCGATTTTGTCTACCACCGGCACCAGCTTGGCATTGAAAATGAAATGCATTAAAACTGGGCTTTCTTTCTTATGAGTTCTGAGATGACTCAATGACTCAATGCAAGGAGAAACCTTGGCGTTCTCATGAAGCACGACGTTTAAGGCTCCCAAGTGGCATGTCTTGTAACGTAACAGACAAAGACACAATGCTACGAAACTACGAACAATCCATACAGGGAAAGCCGAGGAACAGGTAACAGCACGCATGACAGCTTATGGAGAAGACACAAGAATATACGATCAAAAATGTTGTTGTGTACAGGTCCAAGGGAAACCTACTTTAAGTCTTCTTCCTGTAGCGTGATATAATGATACGATTTGAATAAGATGCCTGTGAGGAATGAATGAGGCTTCACGATTTTAATAAAAGTCTCTGAGAGAGGTCAATCCAAAATAGGTAGGGTGAGATGAGGTGACTTTGTAATAATACAAAAAGGGTTCAATAAATTACATCGTGTACAAAGTTGCTAAGGGTCGCTTTTCACTTTATGCCCGAGTGACCCAACCCAAAGAGGAAACGCCCAAATCTTGTAGTAAAATCCTAAAGTACTAAAAGTTGGAAACGTTGCTTTGTTGTGCATAGAAAACTTCATTCTTGAAAAGGAAGGACAGGACAGGGCCAGGGCAGGGAAGGGATTCTTTTTGTCAACCAAAAACTTGACTTTGTTACTTTTTGTTTCAGGATAGCTAATGATGAGGATTTCCGCTGCTCCTGCCTTTCCTTGCCTTCTTCGTGATGTTTCGTTTCCCACAAGTATCTTAAGGTGTTTACGACAGGCTTAAATCGTATGAACCTTTGCTTTGTTGTGACGTGATAAACATAGCAAAGCTCATTATACCACCATGGACAATAATGAAATCCTGTTGTCTTTCGTGGTTGGTGAAGAGACCACATCATGATTATTACGTGAACTGGCTCACCCGGCTCTACATTCTCACAGCAAAGAAGATAAATTCAAATTAATTCAAGTCGGCATTACCAATGAGTTTACAGCGAGAGATTAAAAAGTAAAAAACGGAGGAAGTCGCTGTGTTTTTTTATGTGAAGAACACGTTGATTTGCCTCTCTTAGTATATTTTCAAATCAAAAGTAATTAAGAACAGACTAGCACTGAAAAAAACTTTGGTCTGTGCCAGTCTGCCAGTGCCAATGGAACGTACTGCGACTACATTTTACAACTTGCACTTCCATGCATTTGGACCAGATGTTCATCGTGAGACACATGCTTTCAAACGTGTGGTGTGATGTAATCGAGGGATTCCTAAACACATTTTTACATATTGACTGGAAGGAAAAACAGCAGATTGTACAGATTCTCCATTCCACCTTCTAACTAACTGGTTCCACAATAGAAATGCCAGTGATGAGGTGACCAAGTGAGAACATAAAGGTCGTCTCCTGGACCCTTCGTCGTCAGCTTTTATCTCAGTTCAAATTAGTGTGTTTAAATCACAATCTTTATGATATTTATTGCATTTAATCATTTTGCCGATTAGCACAACATTTCTAATTGAATCATTATAATAAAAAGCACAAAATCTTTACATTCGTTTATTAAAATGAAAAAAGGTGATTGAGTAGTGAAACTCATTGATTTACTTCAAATGTTGAAACCATCAAACTATAATTAATGTAAAAATTGAGCAACTCTTAACACGTGGACATTCTGTATCGAAGAACTTAAAATCCATACATAAAACGTTTTAGTTTTAATATAAACAAAATAAAAATAGAAGTTACATGACGTAACACGTAACCGTCCTTTGTTAGCATAAAAGAAAAGGAAACTATTAGTAGTATTCTAATTCTAATTCGTTGCTTACATTGTCAAATAATCTTAAAACATTATCGTTTATCGTTTTACTCTAAATAAAACAACCAAACAAAAAAAAATAAACGCATAGCTATTAATAGCTAATTTTACCTAGGCCTGGGTCTGAATGATCGACTGTTCGCTTTGGGAGGTGGAGATTTGGGTCTGAGTGATTCAATCCTTTCAGTACAACCTGTTGTGACATTTCCACTGTTGAAATAACTTGTGAAAGTCTCCGCATTGAAATTGTCGTTAGTGAGTTGAGGTCCAATGGTCAACCAGCCTGGTCGAAGTGTGGAATCACGACCAAAGAGATGAAGCCGACGTCGACCCAAACAAAAATGTTCCATGACGTTAAAAATTTCAGTCGGTTTTTCTAGGGAGCCATATTCTTCTTCTTCTGTGATAATTAAATCAATGTCAACATTCGCATGAATGAAATCGCCATCCGTTGATCTTCTTACTGTTCCTTTAATGCCCATCAAACAATGCTCCTGAATGAAAACAACAATCATTTCCAATCATTTCATTCTACCTTTCAATAAATCGAATACAGAACAATGGTTTGACGAACCAATCGAGACGAGGCTGTCAGAAATTAGTATCAGTCAGTACCTTTGTTCGCTGAAAAACTGCTTTCGGCTCCAGATTCTTTGAGTGGCCTGGACTTTGCGAATTAGTTCTAATCCAGCAAATGTCTTCACAGCGTCGGAAACCCCATCGACGAAGACACACTCTGCCCATGTCCAAACCTTCGGACGACCCACACCACAGAAATATAAAAGAACGGGCAGCTGCCACAGACGCTACGTCAAGATTTAAAATTTGATCCCACGTCCAAAATTGCACATCGGTTACTCCTCGAGTCCTTTGGTACTCCTCTAACGGAGGTTCTAGTAAAATCACATCGAATTTGACTGGAAGAGTACTCAGCTGGAATGTATGCAGATCCGTTTTGAGATACATTGGAGGAGACGCTGTCTCTTGAATTAAGTTATCCTGAGATAATATACACATGTATTCAATACATACTTACAATTTAGAAATTCCTGTATTTTCAATGACTGTAATTCAAATACAAAACGAAAGAAACCTTGACCAACCTTCAATCGGATTAATTCTTTCAGCTTTGGATACTCTTCAAATCTATCGGATAGGCCAGTGTCACGAATAAAATTCTGAGGTCTTTGTCCTGTGTCAACAAAATGCTGGCAGTAATCATTGTGTGGGTTCGAGGATTGAGTTCCCTGAAAATGCAGCACAGACATTTATTAAAATAAAACTAACGCGCTAACTAAATCACGAACAATGAAATACTGTACCTTGAGAAATGTCGACGAATCTTTATAAACCAACGGATTTCCGTCGTATTCCTTCTCTTCGTCAGAGTCAATACTTTCGTGACCACGGTTCAAGTCAAAACCATGTAATTGATCCCCACTCAACGCAACCTTCAACTTTTCTGCACTTCCAACGCCAAACTAATAAAACAAAAGCTACATTAATGCATTTTCAATTATCGGAAATTAAATATGAATAAATGGATATTATCATATAATATAATCCTCATAATGGAAATTAAAACGATAACAAATAACAAATGTACTAATCACAAAAGTTTACCTGTTGGGCGAGTATGGTTTTTCGACGTTTAGATTTTTCTCTAAGATTTTTAACATGTTGTGTGAACATGTCGTCAAGGGTCAGCCACAGCTGTAAGGTGACAAGATAAAATAAACCTGTCTATGAACTGTCGACAACGTTGTCGCAATAATAATAATTAATTAATTTACTAAAACAAGTTAAAAACAGTTTGACTCTGTTGACATCTGCTTGGGATTCGATTCAAAAGCGCATCCCGCTCATGCAAACCAAGTCAGCCTGCAGTTTCAACGTTTGCTTTTGAAGCGTCATCGTCGTCTGCCGTCCGCTGTCGGTGTCCGTCTGTGTCTGTAAGTCCATAGGTGTCCAGTTTTCCAGAACAATAAATTATTAATTTAAATAACATCTAACTAATGTATTAATCTTATTGGAGATTAAAGAAGTGAGTAGCCAGTAACGCTTTAGCTATACTTTATTTTAGTTATTCAGAATTTTTCAGTTTAATAAATCCCGTTTGTGTTTTGTAGCGAATTTGTGTAAAAGGTTTGTGACATGAATTTGGGACACCATTGAGATCAAGATGATTCACGAGGACTTTCTTGGTTTTTGACATTTTGGTCCCAAAATTGACGTTTTTCTAAACCAAAGCTCGAGTTCCTTCGTGAGCTGTCACCACCAGAATAGCCAGAATTTTAGTTTTCGTTTTCACTCAACAGACTAGGCTGTGCAGGCTTAGTCAGAACGGTACTAACACTACCGACACTACGACTACTGTACATCAACAACAACGACCGAATCCGAAGTCAAAGATTATTTCATCTGATTATTTTTATGATCATAGATAGTTTGCTATAGAAATTAAAGAAAGTTATTCAAAATCCCCACTTTTGTTGGTATATTATGGGTTACCGGTTACCGGATCACTGACGATAATAGTAACCTCATTTATTTTTACGATATCACGCAATGTACATAATAAGGCGATAAGGCTGGGTAAAAAGAAGTCAAAAAATGTTTTAAAACTTACGTTCTCTGACTACCGTCAACAGGAGTAATAAATTATAAATTATTGTTTTGTTATACACTTTGGTGCGTTCAAGATTCGGACAGTGCTCATTTAATGATTAGCTGTCATGAGTATAAAAAAATTGTTTTAAAGCACGATTTTACTAAAAAGAATACAACAAGCAAGAAAATCGTGTCGCCAAATCGTCAAACGAATTGTCAATTCCCTTTATCTAACTACACTTCTGAATCCACGTCATTTTCAGACACAGAAGACGATTTGGTAAAGATTGCTCGAGAAGATTGAAGCACTTTTTGTTCACGGACGGAGCGTTGGTTGCCTGATCGTCGTCGAAGTCGAAATTCCTGCTTTCCGTAGGGTTGGTCATCATTATCATCCTCATCAGACGAATCTGCCACATCAAAAGTTACACGGATTAATTCGGGTTTACAAGACTGATTAACTTTGAATTTGAACTCACTGTCGTCGGTGACACTCGAGCCTCTGATGTTGCAAACCATTTGAGCAAGATCCGTAAAATTATAGGATCCACTCTGGGGTCTCATCAGAATGCGGTCGTTACTTCGCGAACTTGATGTCGTTTTTTGCAAACCAACTGCACTTAAAGGCAACACAGCCCCACCTTTCATCATACCGTCAAAGTACGTTCGACCATGGTGGTAACCAACATCCTTCGATACAAAAAAAGCATTATTAATTTTATTTATCTCTAATTATAATAAACCATGATATTGATGCCTCGGACTCGGAGTTCGTAAGGTTCACATACTTTAATTTCATCAAAGCTGCCGAATTCCAAAGTCTTGTATTTGTCAATGGGCGGTCGAATGTAATGACAGTAGTCCGAATTCCTCACTTCCTCCAACTGCCGTACACATGAAACATAGGCGAGACGAGACTGGATGTCAGGAAGATTCGGTACTTTGACAGTAGTGGATCTGAAATGGCTCGTCCATCTTTGCCACAGGAGCCACCATCCAGACAGCGAGTCTCCATAATTCGTCAAATCGGTGTCATCTTGAGATCCAACATCCACTGCTAAAATAAAGCGAGCGCCGTGTTTCCTAAGAACGTCCGCTGAAATGACAAAAGGCTCGGCTCAAACATGACATTCTATGTTTTATTAAAAACTTATAATTTATTGAAATAATCATCCGAACGAACGGCCTCACCAGGAAGATTGTTAACGTACCCTCCGTCCAACAATAAGTGGCCATCAGAAGGATCACATAAAGGAGCTAGAAACCAATTAATAAATCAAATCTAACAATTTATTTGTGTTGACTTTTCGACTACATTACAATTTACAATTTTACGACTTACGCATGTATCCTGAGAGAGACATAGACGCTCTCACATACCGCCACAGAGAACCTATCAAAATCAATATATTAAAATGGGCTAAAAAGATACTGCCTGGAATTTACTAAACGCATGAATGTTTGAACCTTTGAACTCACCGTGTGTATGAACTCGCATGCAACTTGAATTGATGTCAGTCGTTACAGTATAGTACGGAATCCAGAGATCTTCTATTTGAATTTCATTGAAAGTGTCTCTAATCAACTGATTAAATCCAGCTCCAGAGAACATCGACGTAACAGGGTATGTCAGATCTAATATTTGACGCCACCATTGCGTCATTTTCTATAAGAAAATCAAATCTCTTAGAAAAAATTGGTTCCAAAACTATAACCATTCTTTCATTGGCTTCATAGTACCTTCGCCATTTCACGAGCCTTTTGAGTTACAGTTGTGGTATTGCGTTCTGCAGCCCATAAACCAGCCATGAACGCTCCTGGTTAACAAATTCATTCAATTGTAAACCTGAATTCATTTTCAAGCATTCTATTCTAATAATTCGAAAAGATGCAAAAACATACCAATACTGACACCACCAACCATATCCACGGGAATTCCGACTTCCTGTGATCAAATTCAATGAGTTGCTAATTTAGATATAGTTTCAATTAAAAAAACACTTTCATTAATTTCAATATTAGAGAACACATTAAACCTGAATAGCTTTAATCATTCCAACGTGAGCTGCCCCTCGCGCACCACCTCCACCCAAAACCAGACCTGCGAAAACATTAATCAAAAAATGATTACGTTCTCCAACAAAATGGCTACTCGAAAACAATAGAAAGCCAGATATAATTTGAACAATCGTACCAATACTCGTTCCTGTCAGCCATCGAGCTAGTCTTGAAAAGTCAGAATGAACATTTGGTTCCGTGCGAATCAGACGCGCATAATACTCCATTGACTAACCAGAAATATAATAAACTATAATTAAAGTTTATCGGTATCGTAAATCCGTAAAATGTTATTTAACTCACCATTCTTGCTCGTTTTGTAAACATTCTCTTTGGACACTGAAGATGATGATGGGCAGAACACCACGACCTTACATTTCTCCAAGCCGCTGTGTTCTTTGGCTTCCCTCCGTCTTCTTTATGAAGAAGCACTAATTCCTTTTGCGTTCTGATGGCCAAGTGCTCAAGCTGTTTCTCAACTTTTCCAATGGTTGGCTCAGCGTCACCCATGGCCACAATCAAAATACAGTCCGCTTGTCGAATACACCTTTGTGTCCAAGCTGTCATAGTACTGTCGCATTGGTATAATACAATTCTGTGCTTATCCTCCTGAAAATGTTGAAAAATCCCTATTATTGAGATTTATGATTTGATTTATGACAATTCTGTTGAAATAGCGATGACGCACCTGCTGACCTAACCACGAGTTCAATTTGTATTCATTCGCTGTGTCCAGAATACTTGTTCCCAGTACTTGTTTCAAGTACTCTGACGTCAGTCTTAATGCGGTTCCAATGGTAGTTAAAGAATGCATCAGTTCGTACGTAAACGCGGACAGAGGAACGTCGTCAGTCACAGCGAGAAACGCTACCGTGGAGTAGTTAGCATGGGTTAAGCTACTGTCGACAGCTGGACCAGTAGACAAGGACGACTGTTGCCAAGATCCTAGCGAATCCATGAGATGAGATATGTTAATAATAAAGTTGCATTACTTGTATATTACAAGACTTGGAAACATCAACTGATCGAAACGTAAAGCTAACCAATTATTCGACGTCCGAGCAAATTAATCAGTCTTGTAACAACAATGGGATATTTCAGTTTGATAGCATTGAGAAGACCTTCAGGCAATTTCGCCAACTCGCTGTCACGAACTGCCATGACGGTTGTGCTTCTCGGCATGCAAGTAAGTGTTTCGACAATTCCGACAAGGTCTCCTCTTCCGTATTCACCAAGTAGCTGTTTCTTCCCATCACTCTGTGTAATGACAGATCGAAGACGACCACTAAGAACAATGTAAGTGCAGTCCGAAACATCTCCTTGTCTATATAGCGCTCGCCCGCTTTCCAAAAACGTCCAATCCATGGCAAAGTCAATTTGACGAACGAAAGGACTCAAACGCCGCACGACTATATTTGCAACTTGAAGAACTACTTTTGGTTTTAACGACATGATTCTGTAAAACAAAAATTGACTACAAATGAGGCAAATTCCGGCAACATTTTAAAAGCATACATCGGCAATCGTACGTACGTGTAAAAAGACGCGGAAGTCATAATGGCAACACGAGTGTGATGCTTCGCTTTGACAGTAAAAATGGAAGGTTCTCCGGTCAAAACGCACAAGGCACCAACAAATTCTCCAGCATAGGCATTGAACATTGTTACATCTCGGTCACTTTCTCTTTGAGACATTGTCAGTACTCCCTTAAGTACCAAGACCAATCCAGAATCCTACAAACCACAATTACATTAACGATTACATTAAATTAAATCCATAATATAACAAGAGTACTTATTCTCCTGGAATTTAACAATCTCTGTACTTTAAGTAAGTGCTCGCCCAGGGAAGGGTCCTGTCTCCTGTATATTGGTAGCGAGGAAAGCTAATTGAATGCGGGAGGAGGGCAGGAAAAATTCAGGAAATTAGTAGCATTGTACTTAAAGTACAGAGCCTTGCCGAAATACCTGCTGTGAATCCTCTTTGACTAAATAGGCTCCAGCAGGAATTTCACGTAAATGAATCAAATCTTCTAATTCTATGTCATTCTCGAGATTCAGATGCAATCGGAATGCTTCGATAGCCAATTTCAAGGAATCACTCAAGTCTTCATCGCCATCCAAATGAGCCGCGAGTGGACCAGGGTCACTCTGAACGCTATTCAACGAACCTTCTCCAGTGTCACTGGAAGCTGCTTTAATAATATGAATGGGAAGAGTACTCGTCCTTGAAGCAGCATCACCAGTCCCTTTAATACTGGATCGTGTACAACTAGCGCCGAAATTTGCACTCCCATAATCTGAATCCAATAAATCTACATATTATACAAATTACATAAGATAAATCCATACCGTTTTTTACATGTTAGATGTATATAATACATGTTTATAAAATTTTCATTCAATAGAAATTGCAAAATTACCAGGCGTTTTACTAGAGCATTCATCGCCACCACCAGAATGCTGGCATGGTCCTGTCCTAACCCCAGGAGCCACATAAGCTACATTCATCTTCTTCTTTTGAGTCTGAACCAATTCATGACTCAGCCCCAAATGCTGATGCAAGGCTGTGAATGTTACGCGATTCAGTCTAATCATAACAATTTGAATGACCCGAACAAACGTGTCGGGGTACTGTTCAAACACATCTTGAAAGGCAGACACAGGAAGTGACAAGACAACAGAATCTTCTAAAGCTTGAGCCGAAACCGTTTTGAAAGGCTGTGGATGTCCAGTGAGTACATCCGTAAAGCTCAGCAAAGACCCAATAGAATCCCCTTCATGTGCAACTTTCAATGATACTGAAGTTCCATCGCTTTCTGCAATAAAAACGTTCAGACGGCCACTTCGAACCACGTAAAAGTTCTCATCAGCTTCACCTAATAAAAACAACAAAAATATTAAAATTACTTTTGTGCTACAAAATTGTCTTCAGATTATGATTTGGGATTTAGAACTAGTGTTTTTTTAAATATGTGCTAGGGCTTCTTTGTGTAGCGGACAAGTCAAGTCAAGTAATCTTTTATTTAACGTGCTATTGATATCAACTTGCGTCGTTTTTCATACCAAGACACGATCTTAAAATTAACATTTTTTAAATTTTATAATTTATACGAAACAATTTGATTCAGAAAAAACAAGGAAGCACAGAATAAAAACAATCATTGTAATCATGAAACCCAAATGCACATTACTATATAAATATATACACAAAATCAGTTAACAGTTCAAAAAGCATATGGGTTATTCCTCCTCAGCTCAGTAAGATGTTTCCATTTCATCACTGGGTCTCGTTCGCTTTACAAAGGCTACAACCTACAACTTACAACATTCATCAACCATATATGACATTTACATTTTGTTTTGTGTTCTCTTTACTGTATGTGTACTGTTGGACCTTACGTCAACCCAACTGATTGGGACACCATGTGTGATTCCTGGTGTGTCAATCTAGCACAGCCATTCCTCGTTTTGGATAATCAACAAGGGGCACAGTGCACAGTAGCATCGGGCAAATATAGGATTTTTTAAGGAATTTAATTCGCATTCAAAACATGTAACTTAACCAACCTATGCGAAACAAGAATTGACCAGGAATGAGCCGAATAGTGTCCATGTGCTTGCATAATTCAAGAAACAGTGGTCGTTCAAAGATTCCAAACATCCTGGACAAGGAAAAGAAAATGGTAAATAATTTTTACGATTCATGACGTCATCCACGCAAGAATTCAAGTCAGGCAGAAAGCCTCGTGTTCATGACTCGGCCTGAGTCATCGGGATTCCATTATTGTAATTGTAAACATGTGTACCTCATACTCTGAAGCATATAAGTGACTTCCAGAGGTAACCTTTGGTCTCCAGTGTTAGAAACATCCTCCTGTAGATACTCCACTGGTGGCTCCAGAACCTACGTTTACGCAAAATTCCGCATATTATTACGATATTATGTCTTTCTAGGATATTCGCATTGCGAAATTCCGACCTGCATTTGCGTTGGAGATGCTTCCTTTTTCATGAGCAACTTCCTTGTAATCTTTGAAAACATTTTACGTTTTTTCCCTGGTCCAACTGCAGCGGAAACTAAACGAACTTTCCTCAACATTTTCCTCCCGTAAAAGATAACCTTGTCTCGTTTTCGAAATCGCGGTTTTGATGACCCTGAAGCCATCGCACCTGAACGGTGCAGGCCAACGATTAATCAATGACATCACCAATAGTCAAAAGTCAAAAAAACATTAAAAATTACTATATTCATTATTTTTACCTTGTCGACGATAAATGCCATAAATGCAAGCAAGCGCCACAACAATGATCACGGTCAACACTAACTGCAACGCTAATACCTGTTTCAAACATGAAGAATATTGTCATTTTTGACATTATGCACACAATAAATTCAATAATTAAATTCAATGAATATAAACGGAACCTGGTCTGCGACAAGCCATGTGAAATCGGTTAAGGTCGAATTCAGCGTCATTTCAGTCGCCGCATCCTTAAGCCTAAATAAATATTCTCGCAGTATGTCCAACATTGTTTCTGAAATTACGAAAAAACGGTTTTCAAAACTTCACCAAACCAACAGTAACAGCACAAAGGCGACGGAACAAAGAAACGGTGGGACGAACAACACCAATGATGATTTCACTGATTAACTTAACCTGTGAAAAAGTAGTCAGCTTCAAGAATCAGCTGACACTCCTATAGTATTACAGAACTGTACAAAAAACGCCTTTTCTCGTCGTCACTTGAGTCAAGTGTGAATTGCATAATTTATTGTTATGTGTATAAAATTGCATAGTTCAAATTACAAAAGTGATAAAGTCAACAGTGGACGAGAGACGAGAAGAGGAAAGTGACGACTGCTGACGACGTCAAAACTGGAGTGACGTCTCATTCCAACGGACAGTCAACTTGAGCGCCGTTGCCTCGCTTTGTTTTTTGCGTTTCAGTTTAGCCTCCCAGCATAGAACTCAAGTTACATATATCCTGAAAAAGCGTCAAGTTGTAAGTTGTAATGAACGTAAGAATTAGGAACGGAACAATAACTGCAATTTAATTACAATAAATACAAGTTAATTATTTTCTGCATGCGATTGGAAGACGGATTGTTCCATGACATTAAACCAGTCAGTCATCAAAAAAACGATTCAAAAGCTCAAACATAGTCTATATAGTCTGAGCCTTGAGCTGAGCTAAAATACTTTTTGCTGTTTGCAAACACAGCTCACATATTTCCAGAATAAATCTTTGTCCAAGAACAAGAAAACTTGAACTTGAAAACTTGAATGCATCTCGGATCCGGAGACATTGACGCTAATGGAGTCGTATCAACGCGTGCTGATGCGTACGAAATTCAGTCGTTGTCAATAACCATTCCATAGGTTCCAAATACTATTACGATAGGAGAGAAATGCGTATGCTTTTTTATAGTAGGACAAGGGAAGGAAAGAGCTTTAAAAACCCTGGAGAAGAAGATTCCAAAATGGATATTATTTGTTTTTAGGAGTAGTTTGTCTTTCCTGGAAGGAGACGGAGAATCATAAGAAAAGTGTGTGAAGCACACTAAAGGACACAGAACGTGATTAGGAATGCAAGGGGACGAGTCGGAAGAATTGGATGCACATTGTCATTGCATTGTCATTTGCCATTGCCGTTGCATTGTCATTCGAAAGGGGAGCTTAATGAAATTAATCAGACTTGATTCCCTCAAAGGGTCTTTCTATTGCAGCCTCCAAGGCATTACGCACTCTTAAAAGGGGTAGTTAATGTAATGAAATATGATGCTTCTCTGTCCCTTCTTGTTGACTTTCTTTCTGAACAAAGCTTAAGGCTATTTCACGATTTCCAATCTTATTAAAAGTTCTGTTGTGACTATCCAAAAAATACAAACTTTTGAGAGAATTGCAACCAATGAACTGTGACAGTATCAAAATACAAAATTTATTGTTGTATTCCCCTATTTGAAATCGTTGAAATCCCCCCCAAACAATTCAACCCCTCGCGTTAACCAAAACTAAGCATAAATTATACATGAATAAATAATAACGTTATGGCAGATTAGTTTGGGATGATCAGGTCAGTTCAGGTCACGTGGTGAACGAACGGAGAAAGATTACATGTTGAGATTATCCTTAATCCACTTGAGATAACAATCGACTTTAGTAAAGACAGTGGGGTATTGGTTGCCTTCGTAAGCCCAGGATTTGATTCCGATTTGCTGAACTCGGTTCCCGTCCTTGATGAGCAAAGGACCTCCATCGTTCCCTTTGAATAGTCGACTGTTATCCGTTAACTCATCCGTTTCGAAAAACTCGGGTTTGGCACAAACCATACTGTCTGTGATTTGATCTTGGCCTAATGACTGTCGACATTCTGTATTCGTGAAAATGCGGCTGAGACTCTCCTTCAAGAAGAAATCGCCCATTGGTGCTTCAATGAAGTTGATCATTCCTTGAGTGATGGAAGTCACTTTTCGGTTCCCGAATCGGAGGAATCCCGCTTGAGACGCGTAGCAAATTCCCGCATCGTACGATTCCTCACCGATGTTGAAAATATTGACGGGACTGACATGCTCGTCCGACACGACGGGTTTGTTCAGTTGAATCAAAGCGACGTTATTGTCCATCTTTTGCTGAGAGTTGAAGTACTTGTGGAGAATGATTTTCGTAGCTCTTCTTTCCAAATAGTGATGTTCAAGAGTATCATTTCCTTTGTATTTACTGAACCCGATTCGCACTTGCATTCGAGCCACGTCTCGGGGATTAAACCTTTAAAAAATCAGACATGATTCGATGAATCCCATTACATTTGCAGGATTGTGATTGCAAGATAATTTCCAATCCAGACAGACACTTTTTTATTATATGGACTTTTTTTAAAAAAAATAAATAAAACATTGCAAAAACCTGTGCAAACAATGTGCTGCTGTCAAAACGTGGCGGTTGTCAATCAAAGAACCACTGCAGAGTGGACCGGTTTTGCTCTTTGTCAGGATTGTAAGGAAATGCAAGTCATTTGTTACAATTTGCTATATTGTAATCTTACATCAGCATTACATTTGTGCATTGACTGATTTGCATGCAGATTTGTAAGGGAAGAAGCGGACAGACATGCAATTCATACAAATAACAAGTGCCGTTTCATGAAATACTAATTATTAATCCGGGTTTTAGCCTACCAGCCAAGGATAGCATTGTTGAATAGGCCACTTGTTATATTTCTCTTCAGCAGGACAGGTATCGAACGGCTTCTCAGAGGAGACAACCGCAGGCTCCGTTGGTGCAGCTTCTGTGACGATTTCTACGACTTCGACAGGTTTCTCTGTGACGATGACTTGATCCTGCTCTTGAACTGCTGAAGTTTCTGGTGCTGCTGGGGCGACTGGAGACTCGTTCACAACTTCTTCAACGACTCCAGAAATAGGAACGGGCTCTACTTCTGGAGCCATAGGAGCTGGGGGCACGGATGTGACATCTACAGTAGACACTGGGGCTGAGGTCACGACCTCCTTCGGCGGCACAACTATAGTCGTCACAACGACTTCTTCGTCAATCACCGGTGCTACTGTCCCGGCTGGCTCATCGATCAATGGCAATTCTTCCGGTCCTAATTCACCTTCAATCACTATAGATAGTCGTTCCGTGGTTTGGACTTGGTTCACCCCTGTTACGGATTCCTCTTCGAATGGTGTTCCGGGTGTAGTTGTAGGGTATAATTGCAGGTCATCGTTTAAACCGGTTCGGAGTGCAGAGACGACTTTGTCAATGGCACAACAGATGATTTTCTCACCCACGTCTCCTCCTACTTTTAAAAAATTCATAGCTTGTTAGTGAAATCTTTCAAAATGAATGACATCAATGTAAAGTCTACCTGGAACGTCCGTCGCGTTTTGACTACACTCAGAATCGATTGAATCCGAGTAGCTTTCAGCTAATTCCAGATTTCGCACTTGTCCTTGCTCCGAGAACAAAATGGGATGACAGCGTTTCACTGTGACACATTGCCCCGCCTCGTAATCAGGAGTTCGACATTCAGGTTTGTCCACAGGTTCATCATAGGCTAATTCGGGTTCGTCATACTCCGCTAT
>JABASF010000482.1:0-40542 GCA_019776145.1 Harlomillsia oculata | reverse complement strand
AAACCTGAACGTAAAAGTCAACCCTGAACAATTACCTTATCAAATTACATCCCTGTCGAATAAATATAGTTAATCTATAAATCCATCGTTAATCCCTTTCATCTTTGCCCTTCTCGTCTTTTTGGCAAACTTGTGTGCGAATCTGCTAACTCAACCTGATGATTTGATAACACCGTGAAATCGTTTCGTAGATTTGATTAAATTAATCTCCATGCATTTTCCTGTCTCGAGAGGTGAGTCTGCATTCTGAAAAAGCTGGACATTATGAAACGAAATACGAAATTGCTGGAACGCTGGAACTTGGAACTATACGAATGCTTTAATCTTTTCCAACTTGAAACAGAAGGTAAAATTGAAATCTCTGTCTGACTACAAGTGGAAAACGTGCTTTTTCCCATCATCTCATCCTCGCATCCTTATAAAAAGACACTTGACAAAATCGCCCTTAAACTCAATCCCCCATGTTCTAGTTACGAGACGACTCGTTTGTACGACTTGTGAAAATGTGGTACCCTTCTTGTGACTCATGTCGTCGTGTCGCATTAATGTGTAAAAATGCTCATAGGCAAAAGCAAAACGTTGACATTACCGAATCGCAAAAGTGGAGACGTGTGCCGTCCTCACTTAAGAGGAACCGTTTGTCGTAACGAGACTTTAGAACAAAACCCATTATTTCGGGGTGAGAGCCACTCCAATCATCCTGGATTTTTTTCCCTTTTTTGATTTTCTATTTAAAAAAATGATAACGATTTAGCGCTTATGATAAAACAAGTTTTTTCCCAATATGTGCGAATGTGAAGTGAATGATCGCATTCTCTTTCACTTTGGGGCACCGTGAAACAAAGTCACAAAATGACCGTGAGCTAAAACACGTGTTTTCCCATACGCATATTTCAGGGACGTTCACACAATGAACTGTTAATGATTTAATGAATTAATTAATATTTTTAATTAGGTAAGGTATAACTATAATATCAGTTTCCCGTATACTTTAAACACTTTTGAATTTACATTAAGCTAATTAAGAGTTAACAGAGCGTAGCGTTGATCAGACTCGTCTCGTCGTTTCTCACCTCAATGTTTTATCATTGTTTCTCAAAATGGAGGTAATTTGTGTTCAAAAGGATGGTTTCACTTTTTTTGCAGTGTTGTGTGCTGGGCTATTGTCTATTGTGCGTTATGAGAGGCTTCTATTGAGGTTTAAGTGAAGATGACGCCTGTCAAAATTTCTTGAGAATGTCCTGTTCTGTGTGTACGCCTGGCACATTTTGAGGTGGAATACGAGCGCGTGAAAGCATAGCAAGAACGATAAGAATGGATCTTCTAATCTTCTTCCCATTTTAAGATTGCACATGATTTAATGTAATACTAATTCATAATTTGTTGTGCTGTTAGCTGTTTTTATTGTTATGATAGAGAAACTTTAGCCATGACGGTTTCAATTTGATTGGTCGAGTGGACATAGTTTTTGATAGATTTGTCACACTCTCATCTCATATCACAAGGGAAATGGAAAATTCATAAACAATATAAACATCTTTTATGCATTTCCTAACTGTGTTCATAATTTTAATAGTAATTCAGTAACAAGGAACAAAATTCAGAACAGGGTATGGCAAAAATGATCCCAAACTGTCTGTCATTCTGAAACCACTTCCGCTTTTCCTTCCTTCAATGAATTCAATTAGCTAAGGTTCTTTTGTCTCAGAAATCCTAGGAACTCTACACGCAATAGTTTTATTCACATTGTGCAAAGTTCATAGTGTATCACACAGGGTTTCATGTTTTTACATATCACATCACGTGCTTAGAATTACAGCAATGGTATGTTGGTATATGATTATGATAATTTATACGGATTAATTATTAATTCATTACTGAATTATAGTTAATAGAAAGCCAGCTATCCTGAGTTCGATTCCCGGCATGGGAACCAATAGAAGGCAGATCCATGACGCGAAGTATCTTGATATATCAACTATAATTATTAATTTATAATTTTATTAATTAGCTGGAAGACGGGGATTTTGCCTTCAACGTTCAACCCTTCAAGGGATGGTTTCTTCATTCTTTGGGTACGACTGCGTCTTGCAGCAATCAGCTTCAAAAATGAAAGGAAAATGACAAGTTCATTAATTTTGATTATTTTCATGAAAAAAATGATTTTGTAATATTATCTTAAAATTATTTTTAAAAATGTTTTGATTTTATTTTGCCAAATGAAGCTTGTAAAATTAGAACAGAGTTCGTATAAAATAAATATTTAAAAACTAGTTAACGGGATATTGTTAATACATTTTCACACTTTTTGATACATCTATGATTAAAATTCAAATAAAAATTTATGTTAAACTCAATTTATAAGTTATTAAATGTGGAAAATATTTTAAACAATTGTACTTACCAATTGCTTGTTTAATATCCGGTCCAAAAGCCCTAGGAACGGGATTCTGAATGGGATTGTAAGGTGGTGGAGCAGGGCGGTGATACGGCATGACATTTCGAACCCCCGTTCCTCTCGGATCGAGATCCATGAGGTCACCTCTGGACCGAGCAGTTTGACCTGCAAGTTGCGGGATTTCAGCCGAAGCTCCGACTTCCCATCTCATGATTCGCTTTGGAATTGACGGAATCAAATCTCCCGTTTCCCCTTTTCTACTTCTGTCATTGTCGAACATTCGGATCTTCAACTGATGCTGACACTCGCAAACGTTGACTAGAATCAAGATCAATACTGGGAAAAGTGATAACCCTATTGAGAATCTCGTATGCATTTTGAAATTACTATCGTTTTTGAAAATGTGTAAAGTTTAAAAAAAGAGTACGAAAAATCAAAGCACTGTCTTAAATCGCCTAAATGCACAGGACGCTTTAAAATGCTGAGACGCACAGTCAGAAAGTCTCAAAAAAGAGAGATTCGAGATTTTTGGGTGTTCCTTGGTCCACAGACCACGATGATCTGATGCAAAAAGGAAGATGCGTACGAACCAGATAACTACCATCAAAATGGCAAGCGCAGTTACTTTTTTCACGTACTTTCTTGGCACATTTTACATGGGTAGAGATGAGCACTGAGCCGTAACCCTGAAGGGAAAGTGTGTCTTTGTGTTTAGCCAAAAAAAGGAACGTTCCCTTTTGTTCTTATTCTTAAAAGCATTTCCTAATTGCTTGTTGCAGTGTTGCACCTTGCACGCCTTGTACATTATGCAAAATGACATTGAGTCGAATTAATTACGACGCGTGCCGCTTTATGCAATTTCATTCTTTCATGTCATCCGGTTGACCTCAATGCAGTAAGAAATAGACACAACATGTCAGCATTTAACGTGATTCTGTTCATACATTTGGCACTACAGCTTTTATTTACTGTGATTGATTGATTCCCATAAATCCGGGCATAAACATATAAAATCGTCTGGGTACAAATGACTCGAAACGAACAGTCGTCATTATATCGTCAATAATCAATTTTTGAAAGGACGATTCGCACAAATTCTGACTGTTGTTTGTGGCGTGCGTAACAAAAATATTTCGGTACTGTTTTAACTAAATTAGTATCATACAAATTAAGTCTCTCAGCATTTCTTGGCGTAATACATTGTCATTAATGAAGGGATAAAGGGACGTAGACGTAAGGACGTTTCAAACTGATTTGTCGTCACTCACTGTTTGGGTCATTTTTATGTGATTGCACCTTTGTGTGTAGACTAATTGATTTTCTAAACAAGATATATACAAAACAGTACAAAAAAGTTAACCAAAATAATACATTCACATCGTCAATTTGTCAATTTCACGAAAAAACATTCTACAGAAAATGATCCATCATTCCATCATCCAACGTCCAACCCTTCACCTAATTAAAACAGCAAATTCAGCACCTTACATAAATTTCATTACGGTAAGTATCTGAATAAATACAATGTCAAACAACTCAGAATCGCCCTAAAATCTCACATTTCCCATACATTCTACAACTACAACACCATTTGTTATAAATTAATTAATGATTTACAAACCCTATAGTTTTCGGGAGGTTTATTTACTTTCAGGTATCTCCTTTGTTCGAAGGGTAATTATTAATTATAATAATAATTTACTATTTTATAAAGAGAAGATTAAAGATTACTAACTTATAAATGAACAGCTACAGTATCTTCCCCTAATATGTTAATATTATCGTAATCAGGGGGCAGGGGATGAAGTGTGGCATAAGCATGGGAAAATTGTGGCGACTGTTGTCGCGGATGATGAGGAATCGTTGTGACATGGATGTGTTGATGATGTTGAATGGCCAAGTCCATGTCCATCTCATCAATGCTTCCATTTGAATGGTCCAACTCACTGGCGACTTGCATTGTCAATTCTTGTTCTTCGTAGGTTTTCATTTTACTGTGAATTAAAAGACAACAATTAAAATAAATGAAGTGCCGTCAAACTAATAATGTAGTTTATAATTTCATATAAGAACGAATATCTTAAAAGTTAAAACCACAAGTGAAGTCACACTTTGTATTGTTTTAATTTATTATTACTGCGAAAGGGCAATTACTCTTGCAGAACCCCGGAAATGTCTCAACCTTTAAGTCAGGTCAAGGTCAACAAAGTCTCACAGTCATAGTCATAGTTGACATCATCATTGAGTTACAGCATTTCCGATTGCACCATGAATGTGCAAATGAAGGTAACTCATGAGAGACAGTGACTCGAGACATTTTCCCACGGGATTACGCAAAAGATTATTTTTATTTAACTTTGGCAATAGATAATTTACGACTTAAGGCTTTATGCTTTAATTAATATTTTGTACTTAAATTAAATTAAAATTAAATGCTTTGGAATTTTATATAGGAAGGATAATTCTAAAAGGTAGTCATCAATTGTACGCAGCCGCGTCACCAGAAACGCGATACGGTAGATAACATTTTTTGTTGACCACAAGTTGAGGCGTGGTAAAAGTGTTGTAATCGTAATTTTTCATTTGACCAAACCGGAAGTTGCTCAAAGATAAAGCGGACATGGTTGTGGTTTTACTCCTAGCAGTAGGTCGAGAAGGAAAAGGAACTAACTGGTCCATCCATAAAGGATTGTCTGTGGCCATATCTTCAATCATGTCACTGGATTGGTGTCGTGGCATGCTCGGTGTCCCTGGAATACTTCCTCCTCCAGGGTGCAGTGGGTACTTCATCCCCATGATATTACTGTGCTTCTCACTCTCGGATCTCCTGGAACACATAACAACCGCATCCCTTTCACAGCAAATGATTTCAGAGTCTTTCGGAATGAACAAGCGTGGAAGCATGCAATTTGTGAATAGGAAAAAGTCAACTTACTTTCCGTACATACGATTTACGCAACAACAAACTGCGAGAATGGCAGCGAGTCCCATGCACAATAAGGCTACGAGGGCAATCAAACCCGCAAATGCCATGTCGAAGGATTCCTTGCCACTGAAGAAATATTCGCCACCTTCAGTGTCAGCGGATGCCATGGCCGGCACAGCACTGTACAAATCAATTGGGACGTCACTCTTGCGGAGTTTGTCATGTCCCAAATCCAAAGCTTGAAGGAATTGACTGACTGGGATGATTTGAGACGACTTCCGGTCCACGGATGTGACATAGACATCACTCCTGTTTAAACATAATTCATTACATTTTAATTTAATCTATCTATCCACTAACATTGACTAATTTTACATTTTAAAACCCCTTACCAATCCTTGTTCACAGTCAAATCTTCCATGACATGCGGAGTGATTTTATTGATCAAAACCAAGTTCCCAGTAATGTTTGACAATAATTCAATCAGAGTATCCTTAAGCATTTGCTTCGGTGGTGATTTTATTGTCAAAACGGTCTCTTGCGACGTTTCGACAACCCAAACTTGAACCTGAGTTGCGTCTGAATGGAATGGCGGAACCGTTTCACGAACGCCCACTTTGACTAGGAATCGGTTGTTGCCACCAGCATATTGTCGCATGGCTGCAGCGGAAATCGTCAGTCGTCCACTATTTCCATCCACTCGGAATGGCGATGGAACCACGGACCCTCCGGATTTGAACTCATCCAAAATCAAATTAGCACCAAGCAATGAATACTGAACTGGACTCGTTGAATCAACATCCGTGCTTTCAAAAGTGAGGATTTCACGACCTGGTTCAGCTTCCGAGTTGATTCCAGCGAAATACTGTTTTTGTGTAAAACGAGGACCGTTGTCTGCATGCAAATCACAAATCAGAAAAATCAGGGGTAAAGTGAGATATTCGAAAAAATGCATTCTCGCTATTATTATAAAATTATATAATTAGTAACTATGATTTACCATTTTCATCGAGCACATTCACAGTGATCTTTGCAAGAGAATCGTCCAAATAGTCTTCTGATCGCATTATTTCTGCTGCTTTCTGCAAATTCATAGCAATAATGAAATTACGATCGAGATTACATAACTAAAAATATAAATGTTTACTGAAATGCACAATTTCATTACACTTATCAGCGGCGATGGAGCAGCCCGAACGTAAAAATTGTAAGCTGGAATCCTTTCTCTGTCCAGAACTGCATTGGAATGAAGCATTCCTGTTTTAATGTCAACCCGAATGTCATCGTTCAAATATCGATCCTTTTCTTCAGAAACCATGAAATAAAAGATTTGTGCGTTCTTTGCGTCATCGCTATCGCCCGCTTTGACTTGACCTGTTTAAAACGGTCACAATTCACATGAAAAACCCCCGTTCACGAAATGAAAGTAAGAAACTATTAATACGATATTCTATTATTAATTATTATTATCATTATTAGTTTTCTTACCAATAAACGTGTTTTCTAATGAGTTCTCTTTAATTGAAAACTCGTAATGTGATCGCTCAAACTTGGCTTTGTGATCGTCAATGTCATCCACTGAGATTGTGAGGATATGTTGAGTTTGAGTGGACACAGGGTTTCCATTGTCCTTGGCCACGACTATTAGCTGAAATTCCATTATTTAATTTCCAATTATGATCAAAATGAATTTCAGTAAACAGTTTTGCGATTGTCTTTCATCTTTGCCATCCATTGTGTACTTACATCATATTTGTTCATTTGTTCCCTGTCTAATGGACGAATCTGGTGGATTTTTCCAGTATCAGTCTCTACTCGGAATTGTTCCGTTTCCGTGACCAAATTGTCCCCATCTTTAAAGTAAAATGAAATCTTTCCAGCATCGCCTTCGTCTGGATCGAATGCTATTAACTGGCCGAGCACTTTGCTGTAAATGCTCCCAGCAAAACGTTTAATTTCGGCTAAATCGGACTGAAAAATGAAAAAATTTCAATTAAAATCAAAACGTATAAGCTTATGCTTATTTGATCAAACGTTGAAACATACCTCAAGGGCAATTAAGGTTGAATTCAATTTATTCGGGAATAGGAACTCGGGTTTCTTGAAGTTTCCAGGTAAGACTTGGATCATGACGCCCGCACGGTCGTAGTGATCCGACCCGTCTTCCGTATCCGTGATTTCAATGACAAGCCGGAATTCAGCAGGTTTCTCAAAGGCCTGAGCTACACGCAATACCCCTGACCTGCCATCGATTTCGAAAATGTCACCTTCATTACCCGAGAGGATTTTGTAGTGAACTCGTTCTGTTTCTTCAAGATCGCCTCCTTTGGCTGTCAACCGGATAATTTCTTGCATAGCTCTCAACGGGGCATGAACCGTTGCGACATAATTCTTTTGATCAAATCGTGGCCTGTGACAAGAATACCATTATATTACAATTATTATTTAGTACCTTTATTAATTATAAGTTGATGTTCATTAGCAATTATTTTAATGATTACCAATTGTCGTTGATGTCATGAACACGAATTCGGACAGAGGTGAAGCCCACACGTTGACCACTGACAGCTTTCACACCCAATGTGATTGTGTATGGACTTTCCATGGATTCTCTGTCGACCATTCTCGTTCCCTCTTTGGACACGTAAATGTTCCCGAGTCTGTCGACAACAAACGCAGATGCAAATGGGGAAGCTTCGATTTCATAACTGACGACATCCCCGTCTTTGTCCGATGCGAACACATGAGTGACCAAAGTTCCTTCTGGAGAATGTTCGTCTATGTCCCCCAAGTACTCCGTTGCATTGAACTCTGGAGCGTTGTCATCAATGTTCAGCAATGACACCATAATCGTCGCCGTGCTGGACAACTGGGGAACGCCACTGTCCACTGCAACTACTGTGATATTGTACATTGGTTTCTCTTCGAAATCTAATCGTCCTACGACTTTGATTTCCCCTGTTTTATTGTCAATTCCAACGTATTCGGATCCTTCTTGAATGAAGTAATTGGAAATTTGACCTCCTTCCGGATCCTCGGCTTCCATTGTCAAAATGGCCGTGCCTGGCGGTAGCTCTTCGTATGTCTCAATTTCCATGTCTTCGATTTTGGGTGGTAAATCATTCACTTCGAATACTGTGAGAACAAGTGTACCGAAATTTCGGGAACCTGGTTTTGACCTTTCAGATGTGACCATTATGGTGAAATTCACAGCCGTGAGAATGTCCCTTTGAAGTGGTGCGGTTACGATTATTTTGCCGTCGTTTGCAATTCGAAACCAGTTCTGCACATAATAGTATAATTCAATTTAGAATTAATCAGATAAATGATTGCCAATTTATGGGTCAAAAACATTAATAAACTAATATTATTAAATAAAATTACTACTTTCATACCTGAAACAAACTAATGTCCTTCACGACTTTGTTGTCAACATTTCTCGCTTCGACAGGCTGGACAAACTGGAAAATAAGCTCGGAGCTTTCTTCGCTCAAGTTGAGTTCGTCAGCATTTGTTGTAATTTGAGTGACAATGTCACCCAAACTGGCAGATTCGGACACTTGAGCACGTTGAATAGTAGGCCATATTTTGGGCAACGGCGAATACACATCTCCAACGTCAATATGGACAGTCGTACTTGTTCTCATGGACGGTGCTCCTTCGTCATAAGCCGTGACAAGAAGATCAAACATTGGCACTACATCATTGTCCACTTCTTTCACCAACATGATTTCTCCTGTATCTTCATCAATCTCAAAATACCCATACATTCCTTTTTCAAGCATGTAGCGAATACGTCCATTTTTGTCCAGATCTGCATCTGTTGCATTTACTTGAAGAACAATCGTTCCCAATTCCGTGTCTTCGGGTACAAACATGACACGACTGTTCAATGTATCGTCTGAGAATGACGGTGCGTGATTGTTAATGTCCAGGACTCGAATGGAGACTGGAGCCACGTCTCGGTAAATTCCATCAGATGCCTCAACGTAAAATGTGTAATTCCCGGGTGGTAAAGTTGGGGTGTGAACAGACAATTCCGCCGTGCTTTGATCTATTCTAAAAAATGGAGGCGTTGGGGCCAAAATCTTGTAGAGGATCAAACTGGATTTGTCCAGATCTTTCGCCTTAATGAAAAACCGAGGTTCAAACTGTCTCGTGTCCTCTTGAACAATTCTGGAGAATTTTTCATTGAAGAAGACTGGATTATCGTTGGAGTCTTCCACGAGAATCTGCAGCGGCACAATGGAATGAATGAATCCTTCCCGTTTGTATGAATCACTTGCCTTAGAAGGAGAATGGAAACATACAAGAACTCAATTAAGTCTTAATCTCAAGACATTTAATAAAACCATATTGATTAATGATCGGCTCATTAAATTACCATGTAAAGCAAATCATAAGTGCTCTGTGTCTCATAATCCAAACAGTTCGTGACGACCGTAGTTTCATTCCCTACTTTGCATTCTCCGACGAATATTTCTCCAGTTTTAGGGTTTACGTTAAACTTTTTATTTCCAGATCCAACAATCTGATACACCAATCCAGCATTTCCATATTCCTTTGAATCAGGATCCTTCGCAGTGATGTTGCCGATCCTAGTCCCAGGTTGAGCATTTTCCGGAACTGTCAAAGTGTACACTTCTTTCTCAAATTGAGGTCGATTGTCATTTTCGTCACCTATACATTTCACGAACCATTTATACATGATATGAAATCGTCATCCAACAATTCTGGAATCCAACTTTCATGATGCTTCCTTACGTGTTTCAACAATCACAGTCGCAGTGGAAAATAATTCCGGTTCATCTGTATTTTTTGCCTTGACCTGTAAAATGAATTTTCTCTCGTTTGGATTTTCAAAATCGAATGCTTTCCTTGTTCGAATGACTGGACGGACACTTCCACTTGCAAATTTGGGTTGAATGTCAAATAACTCAGCCAAAGGTCCTTCAATTGTGAGCGTAAAATCTCCAAAAGTTCCCTGTTGCATTTTCAAGTTCAAGTTCATTTTAAAACCCGTCATTATAAATTTTTTATATTTTAGTAGTTTTTCAATAAAATAAAAGGTTCGTACAAGTTCGTAGTTCAAATCCTTTACTTTGTTGTCAAAAGGGTTAACCAAACAAAAAAGATAATACACCTTTAACTTAACTCTTAATAATTAATTAATTTCTTACCGTATCTTCATCAGTAATTTCCATATCCAAATCCGACAGTGGAGTCCCAACCTGCGTGTTCTCGTTGACCTCAGAATAAAATTCCTTTTTGTTAAACTTGGGAGCGAAATCGTTGACATCATCAATCAAAACTGTCATTTGCATCACAGTTTGTAAAATGTCAATGTCAGCAGGGGACGTAATGACTGATTCATGGGATCCAGGAATCTCTTGAGCTTTGACCTCAAGTGTCAATAAGGACCCTAACACTTCCCGGTCCAATGGACGGGTTGTTGTCAAATGCCCCGTTTTGGAATCCAGTTGAAATGCGTCTCCAGGATCTGCATAAAGAATGCATCCTCATAAAATTACAATGGTTTTTCATTTTTATCCACATTTTTGAAAATAATCCAGAACGTACTCGTCAAAAGGGACAATTTCACATCCCTAGGATGACCCAGGTCACCATCTCGAGCTTGAATGACCATGACAAGAGTTCCAACAGCAGCATCTTCCATAATCCTCCCTGACATAGCGCCCGTGAAAACCTACATACGGATTATGACGTCACATGTATTTAACGTTGAGAGAATAAACAGAATAGTTTTTTTTATAAATGTAGAATGTACCGGTGGTGTATTTTGCACATCTTTGATCCGGATGAGAACACCCGTTGAGCTGTAATGCTCTCCGTCCTGGAAAAATGCAAAAAATGAAGGCATTAACATGCACTGAAGCGTACGAGGCTGAAGGTTCATGCTGAACCATGTATAAGTTCGTTAGAACAAAACAAGATTTTGAAATTTTTTTCAAAAATGAAAAGAACTACATAAAATGTTGCAATTTCCGCTATGAATGGCAGTGGGACGCGGTTACAGTGATTACGGTGGAAAACTAGGTTGCATCTTCATCTTTGAATGCTGTTTTATGAAATGTTGCTCATTGTTCATCTTACATTTTTACAATTTTTGGAATTTCGGAAACCGTTTATGAAAATTTTGAATTCCGCCACTTTAATAATAAAATAAACTAAAAGTAAAGATTCTCAAAAAACAGTGGAGATGCGTAGATTAGGTGACTTGTGTGATAAGTTGTGAACAATGTGAATTCGCATAAACTTAGATTCATTAGTGCAAACTGCAAACGTCAACTTTTGGGGTTTCTTTGAACATGCTAAACTGAATGACACAAAGGGAACAAAACGGGATTCTTAATGAAATTTCATAAAAAATGGGCCGCGGTTGCAAACCGTCTTCGTCATCTGCTCATTTGTCAAGTTGAAAATGACATGTTCACAATTTTCGCACAAAAATGCGAATTTATTATTGCAATACAGTATAATCCAACCACGAATTTGAACAAGAATGCACAAAGATGAGCAAATTCTCTACTCTAGTTTCAATTTCCAAGAATTATGAAATGCACCTTGCATGTTCGAGATGCTTAACTATAGAAAAAATGCAGATTTCATACAGTACATCAGTACATGAGAAAATGATTACGTAATGGTAATAACAATGCATTTTACAGCGATAATAAACGTTCCTATTTTCTTGCATAAGGCCAAAGGTCGAGAGAAAGGAGGATTCTCATGTTTGTGAATGAGTGTGTTGATGCAAAATGAAAAAAAGTGAAGTAATCCTTAATACAAGCTTAAGCGCTTGGTAATCCATTCTTAACCCTAGTAATTATGTGTACAATGATAATGATAATTCAGAACAGATGCTGAGCAATTTATACCCAACTTCGTTTCATGAATGTGAAGAATGCAGTCTAAAAATAGACGCTGAAAGATACTACTAAAGAAATCCTCAGGTGAAAAACCTTGATGATGGAAGGAAGATCTACTCCTACTGCTTTCTGCAGTTTGCAATGCAATTTTCGAATTTTTTTCTTCTCCCCATCCCCAAGCATAATGTAACTAAAAGTTAACGAAATTAACTTACGCTAGCAGTCAGGGTGAATTGATACAATGAACGTTTATTGTAATCCAGTTTCTTCCCAAGTCGCATTTCCGCTTTGAGATTTCCAGCAGTTGCACGGCTCACTTCAATCGGGAAGATGTCGCATGCTTCCGGAGACTGTTGAAAAATTCCAAACGCATTGTTAATAATTAATTAATCAATTAACCTATGAATTAGATGAATTACGACGAATAATAAATACAATCTTTAAAAATCATGAAACGCAACAAAAAACATAAAAGCGTTGACTGACACACATCTTTTCCTCTCATCGTAATAATAACACACATAGCGAGATCGTCTCGTCTTGGCTTTCGTATCTTTGGCAAGAAATAATAAGATGAAACCGTTCCACAAAATTAATGATTGAAAAAAAAACTGCTCAAGTTTCAAGTGCATCTGTGTTTTGCATCTGCATTCTCATTCTCTGGCTGTAATATTCATCGTCTGATGGAACGAGAACAATGCGGTTTAAGTTTCATGATGAGACTCCCAAGCGTGTTGGAGAATAAAGTCTGATTGGGCTCATCGACCGAAACAACAATCTTTCATCTGAAACAACAATAGCATTTCATCCTTACGAGTTTATTCATTTCTGGGAGCTCGATTTAACGTTGGGATGGAGGAACATTAAGTCTTAATTACTCTATAGTTAGATACGCTGAGAACATGAAGGGAAAAGGTGTCGAACATGTAAAACTCATCGCAAATCATATGGATTAGACATGATCACCGGCTTGACTTTTGAAAGAGATGAATGAGCGGAAAATATGCCAAAAATCTCACGTGATAAATTCCAATCCAATTCCAATGTTGACAGACTGAAAAACGCCTACCCAACGGTACAATCAAAAGATCCAAATCATCATCATCACTCACGTTCCTCATTGCTTCTGGTTACGTCAATTTAAATCGCATTAAACTTGGATTATTTTTCAAAATCATTCACGTCAAACCGTAAAAATGCGTGAGAACTCATCATCACATTTCTTGCACATTCATTCCTAAATCCTAAACATTTTGTAATCAGTTTCCTCATTTTTGTGCATTTGAAAGCATTGTGGGAGTTCATCCTTTCGGTCACAACCTTTTCACGAAAGTTCAAAATCTGGAAAATTAGGATGATGATAAGTCGATTTTAACGGAATATAGCAAGTTGCTTTTATAGCTTTTCCAACTGCGTGACGTTGACTGCACAAAAGTCCACAGTCCGTTACAGAATCCGCCCGAAATCTGGGTTTTTAACCGAGTAAACCAGTTTGTGCACAAAAAATCGGATTTTTGAATGTTCATTTTGCTCCAACCGTGCACCGGTGATGAAGTTCGGCTTGCTCCTAACAGCGTTAGCGTATAGTAAATTAAATAGCAAAAGCATTGTTATTGGATGCAATCTTCGTGCTCGTTACACACAAAGATGACTTCTAACCTTCAACTTGCTAGAATATCATCATATCAAGAAGAATGACAATATATGAAGTTTTAAAAGCACGTTGATGCACTAAAACAATGGTCTACAAACCACAAACATAGTTAACAATGCCATATTGCCATCACAAATCTTAGTTTCAGTACCTCACCTTTGTTTCTTAAGGTAGATGCCTTGCTTATGGACAGAAACTACGAGCTACAGCACACACACAATTTTATGACCCACTTGCACATTTTTTTTGCACAAGATCGTGAATGTGATGATTGTGTCGACTCAAGTCGCTATTTGTGATATGTAATTTGCTGACTTGAGTGGAAAAAGACTTTTGCCGTACAGCCATTGTTATCATGAAAAGGTACTTGACAGATGTGATTGACCGAAGTTGTTGTCGGCATCATGAAAAAATAATGGGATTGTGAAAAAAGGACAAAGAAAGCATTTTTTTACCTGTAGTGAAGGTGTACAATTCAGATTGAGGGCCATTCCCGTCAAATCCGGATCTTGGATTTCTATTGAGAGGATTTTTGAACCCACGCGAGTGTCTTCGATTACTTCGATTGCTTCGTAGATACTCTGAAATTGTAATTTTGGAACAGTGTCCGTCCCAGGCATGAAGAACTAAAATCTTAATTAAATTTAAAAATTACGGATTGATCATCACAAATTAGAAAAACGGATTTTTACTCTGTTCAAAAATTCCGGAGCGTTATCATTGATATCACTGATTGTGAGCGATACTGGGATGGTCACGACGTTGTTCTCACTTCGTCCATTGTTGACCATGTCCTCCACAGTGACAGTGACTTTCAGTCTGTCCGCAACCTGGAAAATGTCAAAAGGTCATCACTCACATCATGAGACATTAACAAGGCAAATAGTATGATAAATCCAATATCCTACACATGAATTTAAGACGCGTGCTACAAACTACACAAACCCCATCAACATAAACATTCCAAATCATACGCACTTTTCAGTTTACAAATTACTACAACCAGGTTTGTGCTCGTCATTTGGCACGCTCAGACATTTTCCTGTTTATCATTTTGGCCGAAATTTGCCATACGGCAAATTGCTTAGAACATTATCGGCATACGATGCCATGTACTGATGTACGTACTACGTACTAGTACACATTGCACATGGAATGTTGCGAATGTGTTACAACGCATGGAGTTCGCCGTTTTAGCCTTCAGGCACAATATTTTTTGCAATGAAGAAGTTCGCGTATTCCTTTCCATGTAAAACTAGAATGGGAAGATTCACTAAAGGACGATGATACGTGAAGCTCAAAGTAATCGTAAGGCCAAATCCAAACTCAACGTGTAAGCTTCTGTGGTTTAACACAACCTGCTCAAAGAAGGGCATTCGACGAGGACAACTAAACAACAAACAGTCCAAATTCCTTTTTTATGGATGCTGTTACGTCGTTGAGAAACGAATAAGAACCTTGGCTTGATGACTACAAATGTCCAGTGTAAAGTCATTTTTCAGCTGAGATTCATCTCCAACAGTCCGGAAGCGTCTGGGTGAAACATTATCGAAAAAATAGCTGAGTGAGGAAAAAGTTCCCTTGAGTCTCAAAAGTCAAAAGTGTACTTATCCCATTGCGAAAAAATCGCATAGGTTGTGAAGCAAGTTGCAGCATCCTGCGTCGTCATTTTGTCCACCAGGCGAACTTTTCCCATCAGTCAGCCACATTAGATTGCATTGTGTGTGTGGAAAACAACAAATGTGTGGGCTGAGTCATCATTGGGCCATATTATAATGCAATTTTTAGCATTACTATTGCAAATTGCATACGAAATGTAAACTAAGGTACTCGCTCAGCAAACAAACAAGCGTTTCCTTTTGTAATCGTTGTGGGTGGACGTTGAATGTGGGGCATACAAGACAAAGTCTCACAGATTTATCATAATCAGCCTAGTTTTATCACACTCATGACAATACTATTCGTATGTACAAAGGTGATATTGACGACTGACAAATGAACGAAAGTCAACGAAGTGACATACTCTTTTAATAACAATAAATGGTTGCAGTACTACCATAATAACTGTAATAGAACAGAGTGCAGGTTTTGTGGGTGTGGCAAAACGTGCCGGGAAACTCTTTCCATTGAACCATAAACTGACGAGATTGACATTTTAACAGCAAAGTGAGCTCAGTTCAAAAGAAGTGAGAAAAGGGTTATGGGAAAGTGAACTTTGTCATACGCCCTTAAGCGTGAAGATTTGGTCACTTGAAGTGGGCAATCGCAAGTGCCAATTGCCAATATTATACATGTAAAATTGGAATCAGCAGTGCCGACATTGAATTTTCCAAAATATGAGTATGAGGAATGCCATTTTATCGTAAGTAAAGTATATGCAATAATGCAAAGTAGTAAAGTTAATGGATATAATATTAATATGGAATAATGACCTTTGATTAATATGGGTTTAACATGCATTACACTATTTTTGACTAAAGACTGAACGTGGCCACAAACCCCATCAATGGGCGACTCAGAGGAGCAATCAAAGTGGCCGGCGTCGGTGAAGATGTCTTATGGAATAGTAAATTCCCGGAAGCTGTGACCAAATTCGACAACTGCAATTGTCTTCATGACGTTATGCCGATGATTGCCAATATGTTGGGTTATCTTGACGAATTCGGGTACAAACTCGTGTCCTCGTCGTCAATAAGCGTGAGCAATCAAGAATCTTACATCATTTGGAATCTGGGCATTCCGTGATTATCATGATTCAAAATATTGCATGCAAAACCATGTTTTACGAAAAACGGTCTCAATAAATCAATAAAGGAATCAAAATCAACATAGAGAACAGGAGAATCTAAGGCACGGAACTTTAACATTAATTAATATTTCTAATCATCACAAACTGAGTAATTTACCTCTCGGTCGATTGGTTTGGCAATAGTGACAACTCCAGACTTTTCATCCACGGCCAGTTTGTCAGTACCCATAATTCCATACTTTAATCCGGATTCCTCTGGATCGACTGCTTTCAGTGTATAAACTGAAGTACCCACAGGAGTATTTTCCGGAATGACATGATTGTTAAGGTCATCTGTAAAGTACGGCGGTAGGTTTGCATGGCATCCTAAAATATAAAAGAGATTTCCATATCAGATTAAAGATGCAGTTGGAAACCGTTTCGAAACACAGGTAAGGAAGCGACACGTAAAGACCAGCCACCTAAACAAGCATAAAGGAAATTAAGGAACACGTGCAAGCATGGAATTGCAATTTGTCGCAAATTCGCAATACAAAAAATTGTCATCTGAACGGAAAAGTCATTCATCCCTTCAACACAGTCGCATTTTTTTTACTTTATTTACTTCAAATGCGTTCATTCACGTATCGTGCGAAATGGTACACTTGGCTTCGTTTTTGGGAGTTACATAGCAAATCGTAAGTTTTTTTTCAGGATTGGACGATTGGACCACTCAGTGCAACAGTCGTACACTGCCAAACAACATGCCTAAAATGAATCAAATGAACAAAATGAACGACTTCCTTTTCTTCGCTCTGCTCATCTCCCGACATCAAAGGAAGCTTTTAAGCAGGAAACAGGTACAAAAAATCATATTTACTCTTTGGGAACAAACAAGATGAAATGAAAAAAAAATTGATGTAATATTTTTCTTCCCGTCTGTTATAAGATAACCTGAGAAATCTTATACGTACAATTCTTAATACGTGTATAATCCTATAAAGGATTCGAGTCTTGGACTTGCGTGAGATGAGACGTAAGCTGCTTCCGGTCGTTCAGACTCTTTCTTGAATCCTTAAAATCTAAGCATCTGCTCTGCACAATTCAACTCTTACTAACACGTTTTGATTATGGATCTTTTCTTCTCTACCTTCAATCTTCCTCACACAAAACCACTTGTACGTTATTCCTTCTTAACTTTACAAAAAAAGATGGTTTTGCATTGCATGCGTAACAGCGTAGCGGGACTTGAGACGTTGAGATGAGACTATAAGACTCCAAATGCAAAAACCTTCTTATCAAAAACCTACAAAATGCTAAAAACATACGACGAGAGTGAAGAACAAAGAGTGAACTTGAAACCGTGGTTTCCGGTTGGATTTATGCATTTTTTTTATGAAAAAGGCTATGAGACACGTCCATTGTTTTTTTTATTAATATTCGTAGCAGCCGGCTGCAGCCGTATCTTTGCTTGCGATTTATGTTCAAAGATTAATAATTAATATTTATAGATTGAAGTGATTGAACAATTGTTCGGACGTAATTTGTAGTTTGAACTTCGAACTAACTTTGAGTGGGATTTAGCATTTTGTAAATTACAATAAAATTAATTACGATTTACGATTTCTTAATGAAGCAAAACCACGATTGTCATATGTCGTCTAAAGAATTGTCTTGAACTAGGAACAACGCAACAATGACAATGACAAAAGTATAGCAATAAAATCCGATACACAAGTGCAAAAACGGCTATTTCTCCCATATTAGAATTAATGTCTCCTTTGTTTCATTTCATAGGAATAAAAGATTATTATTCTAAAAATATGCGCATATTTTTAGAATTTGAACACGAGATTTTCCCTTTTTGTTTCTAATTTACTCGTCGACATTGCAATTAAGGAGGAATGTTACAATGTTACAAGGCTGAGGAAGAAGACAAAGACGCAGCTTGCCATGACCGACTGATGGCATCTGCTCGTCTGCTCGTCACCTTTATGGTGCCCCACCCAAACCTCGTCTCGTGACCCTTCGTCCATGAACATGAGAACTAAGATTCGCAGGTCTATTGTTAAAGAGTTTATTTCCATACAAAATTAACAAAATGGAGAATCAAAGAGGAGAAGAGGATTGAATGTTGAATGCATGGGGAAAAAATTATAAGCTTATTTTGCGATTTTAGTTCCGGTTGCATTCATCTCCTCCTATTTCAAAATCCCATTTTTGCAAACGCATCAAAGCAGAGCAGGCAATAAACGTTTACGCAATTACTTTGTGAAGTAGCGAACAAATCAAAAACTCAATCCCGAATCTGCCAAGGTAAGAGAGAAAGAGGAAGGAAAAGGCAATCAACATTAATGACACAGTGATGAACGACTAAAAGCTTTTAAGGAATGGTTGTTTGCACTCGCTCCGAAGGTAATAATTAAGTAACAACTTGATAGAATTAAGAAGACGTTGACTTCTTGTGTTTGCATAAATGCATGGAAGATCATTAAAGTAATGCTTTATGCACTCACCTATGAATACAAAATGGAAGGTGAGGACTACAAAGAGTCCACCGGAGGAACCCCATGTTCCCAAGGAACGTCTCATCTTCATCCTTTGTCAGTCTTTTGTAAAGTGTGGAAGGAATTCAAAAATTATTGTGAAAAATTCACAAAATTGCAATAAACAACGGTCAGTTGTGCTGATCCTCGTTTGCTTCGGGGTTATTTTGAGATGAAACAAAGGATTTTTGTTCACCCACGCTCACTCAGCTTTAGAACACAAGAACGAACGTGGCCGCGTGGGTTTTTGACAATAGAAAAAAGCTCCGAAATAGAATCCTTTTGTCTTTCTTCAAAAGAAATTCTCTATCTTATTGCGATTTATTGTGTAGCAGCTTCTTTATTTCCCTTTAATCGTTCCGGTTGGACCTCCTGCATTGACGAAACGGCACGAGACACAAAGATTTCCACAAAAAAACGGAGGAACGGAAAGACGAAAGATTTTTTTGGATTTTTGCAAACTCTGCAATTTTACACAGGAAATGAATTTATTGTCCACTCGATAGCTTTCATTATATTTTCACATCAAAAACTGGGAATTAGTGCGCAAATGATGATTTTTCCACAAACACGATGACGATGGCACTTTTAAGCTGAAAATTGTCATTAGCATTGTCCTTTTAGAGAAAACGTTGTGTCAAGCTGTGTCAACAAAATAACAAAACTTTTTTTGCACTTTTCCTTTCCTTTTTTTGAAAGACCTGACGTTTTGCACCAAAGCTCAAGTTTCAAGTCTTTTTTAATTTCACTTATCTTGCCAAATGGACAAGATTCGATTGCAAAATCTTCTTCAACTTTTGATGATATTCTTGAGATTTTCAAAGAATGAAAAGGAATGGTCTCATTCGCACGGAATTATTTCATTGCACATCTCAAAGATTACTAATTCCCATGAGAAATTGCAGTGTTGCACATGAGTTGAGCTAAGGTATAAAATTAATTCGTAGCACACTTTGACATAGCATTTCACTATTGCAGACTGCGATTCATAAGATATGATTTCCACACTTCGTCAACTCTTTCTTGAGGTCGGGAAACGGTTGAGACAAAGACAAGACGGTTTTTGCTACTTTTGCTAACTCTTGTAGAAATTAAGAGCACAACATCCGGCTCGCACTTTACTTTTGCATGAAGATTCTCCCACGTTTTGTTCCAATGCTTTGTTTGTTAGTTATTCACCATAATAAAAACAATGCAAAACTCTGTCAATCGGACAGCTCTTTACGCTTTTCTCAATGCAAAATTGCAAACCTCGTGTTTCCTTTTTCCCACAATATATAATAAATGCTAAACGTAGAAACTGAAACACTTTTAAACCATGTGCTACTATCAAACTTTGGGTTTTAGTTTCTATGAAATGATAGGATTCCTTCAAAAACCACCCAGTTGACAATAAAATTGTCCACTTGTGTGATGATCTGTCACGTATGTATCATGAAATCATGATCATGGGTCATTGGCGCAGAGCCATGCAAAAACGTCATTCCATAGCACTTGTTCCAAAACCGGCTGTAAGTAGGCGAAGCTACCGAACGTTCCTTGAGCTAATCTCCACGATTAATTCCCTTAATCCCAAATTTCACATTATAAACACATTTTCTTTTAAAAGACACCGTCGAGAGTTGATTAAACAAGTTGTCACAATATCACTTTTAATGTCAACTGCTTTGTCGCTTTTCTTTCAAAAATGTATACTTGTCAGGTTGACCTTAGATCTTAACAGCAAACCGGAAATGGAATAAGGCCACACAGTTTGCTAAAAATTCACTTTATAGCACCAAAATGACTTTTAAAAAAATGAACTTTTGTCAGGTTGTCCTTTTGATTTGAGTTTTGTAAACTCACCCTCACCCAGACGAGTTTGAAGACATGATTTTTTATGTGTCGTGCGGTGAGTTCACTGCTGCCTGTGTCAATGTGGACTGCTGAGTTCCCTGTTTTGATACGGTTTGGTCTTCATGTGTGGGTTAGGCTAGGCTCTCATCGGGAATTCTTTCCCTATGTGGTTTTTACTTTAGTGACCACTTTAGGGGAATACGACAGGTAACTCAGGTAAGGCTTAAGGTGTAACGTGCAAGGGGTAAAGGAACATTAACAGGTAGATTCAGGATTCAGCTTCAAGCCTCTTGTTCAGAAGAGGTTCATAAACGTTCCTTCAGGTATAAGACGCAATCTTCCCAAATGCAATACAAAACTCCGCATCTTCTTCAACGTGAAAGCACCATTTGAAAAGGCTTTTGAGCTGCCTTTTGCCTTATTACCCCAGCATCTCGATGGAATTTCATCCCTCAGTGTTATAGCATTATCGTCATCTATACACAATGAGTCCTACCTCGAGGCAACATACAAGGGGAAGGTTTGTCTTTTCATATTGCATCCATTCAACAAGGGTTGAGTCTCAAGACTCAAAGACCTTAGATATGTGTAAGAACAAGGTGTCCGTCCGGTCATGAACCAAAGGAAAACGGGTGTATAGCCAAACCCAAACAGACTTTGCCACATGCGAGTGCACTGAACAAGGACAACAAAGCATAAGAAATAAACCATAAAGGCAACGGCAAAAAAGGGTTGTTGCTTTCCTATAAGAAGAATAGATAGAGACTCATCTTCAACTTCCTATGTACTATCTCCTATGGCTATGGCGCTATGCAACAATCATGCATTCGGATATCTTCAACCCTACAACACAACATTGCAAAATTCTGTCCTAATGTATTTTCGCATTACGTTTCTACTGCGTCCGTACCCGCATCTCTCGAGTACAGCAACACCTCTACGATATATACTCCGAAGGGATTATGCATTATGTTGATTCAGTTAGAAGCAAAGAATCCGTTTCATTTGTATAATATAAATTCCATTTCATATGCATAATATTCAACCTGGTACCTGTGGGATTACGAGAAAGGTGCTAAATGTTCTACCAATGAGCATTTTCCTCGTACAAGCCTATATCTATCCAATACACAGCATGCAAATGAAATAATGGTTCAAGCTATAAGATGACGACAGACGAACGACGATATTTAAGAAGGAAACCGTGAAACGGTACATTTTGAAGACTGGCCCATTCTGCATTATTTGGCCTACCTTTACAAAACTTGACTTTTTGGGAGCTGAAGAGCTGAACTGAACAGCTCACAACCTCTTTCGCTCTTTGGCACAGTTGCATTTGATGAAATCATGAATTGAACCTTGCAATCGCATTAAGCCTTTGTAGCTATTAAGATGAGAAAGCATGAGCAAGTCAATTTAAAAAAAAAATGTGATACAAAGTCATTCTCTTGACATGCAAAAATGCAAGTCAAAGTCAAGGCTCAAAGGACTTTCAGGTTTTAGTCCATGTTCTTTCAAAAACGAATCCACAACACACAATCGTACAAACTGATAAAAATTGATATCAAATCTTTTGCATTTTCTGCAATAAATTGCATCTTGGATGAATCGTCTATGTCGGTACATATGCTTTAATCGTCCTTTTCTAAAGTCCTTCCTCAAAATGCGTATTGAATCCGTATTTTTGCTAAATGCGCTTTTCTTACCTTGAAAACTATACTTTGGAAAGATTCATCGTTTTCGTTCAGAGACAGGAAACGAAGATGAAGAATCAGGGGTAACGAAAGATTTTTGATTAAATGCTAACTAAATGAAAAGAACGATTGCTAACCATGAGAAAGGTTACGAATTGTATACATTTTCATAAAAAAATGTCACGATGCATACTAATGGTACATGAAAAATTATGTTTTATGCCGCCAATTAAAATGTATTTGGTGTGGATTAAATATATTCCCATAAAATGTACTAAGTTCCGTTTTCAGAAGGATGTTATCTGCATCTAAACATTTAAAGGGCTCAGATTTTGACTTTTGACAGACAATTCAAAATAAAAGTGTATTTTTAACCACAAAATTCTGAAAAACTGGAACAAGGAATGAGGACAGGGCAGACCGGAGCCTGAGCCTATTTTCGGCAGGGAAAAAAGGCTCCAAAAAAGGTCGGTTTTGCTGTGTTGATATGACGCCGACAGGAATAAAGTGAATAAACCAAGTTAGGTGTAGGACTTTGTGGATCGAAGAAGCGGGTGGTAAAACGGGGACGCTGGAGTTTGGTTCCTCCTTCATAAGGTTTGGACAAGTGAGTTTCGTTGGCAGTTGGAATTGTTCAAAAGGACGAAGTGGTTTTGGATTGGCTGGACGTCTCCCGCTCCTTTCCCTCCATTTTCCCCTTTGTAACGGCCTTTTTGGAAGTGAGGCTCGTAGTCTGTATTTGGCGTCACTAACCGAATCATCCATTTGAGTTTGCTCTCCGTTTATCATCAACAATGGTAAGTTTTGACCCGGTCAAGTGACCTGGGTCAGGTCAACTTTGGTGTCATTCGAAAGAGGAGAGTTTGGTCTGTGTGGTGGCCAAGTTTCACATTTCGGACTGGTGTTTTAACTGTGTTTTCATGTGTTTGAATTTTTTGGATTTTCAATAGGCAGGAGGAAAGGCAGGTAAAGATTCTGGGAAGGCGAAGGCTAAAGCGGTCTCCCGATCAGCCAGGGCCGGTCTGCAGGTAATGTTTTGACCGTTAAAAGATTCAAAAGATTGAAAAAGTAATTTTTATTAGTTTGTTCATTGGTTTCGTGTTTGGTAATATTATGTTTTCCTATTTGGTTTTCGTGTAGTTCCCCGTGGGACGTATTCATCGACATTTGAAAAACAGAACAACCAGCCATGGTCGTGTTGGGGCCACAGCGGCAGTGTACAGTGCTGCTATTTTGGAGTATCTTACTGCTGAGGTAAACTGGATTTTTTTAAATGTTTTCCAGTGAGAATTCAGTGTTTTCACATTTTCGTCCCGTAAAGTTTCGGAAAATTTTTTGTGCATTTTGACTTTTGAGACGGTTTGTCGGGTTTGTTCATCTCGTGGTTTTGGCGCGTGTTGGTTGGAGTCAGTGAAAATGTATTGTTTTTCAGTGAATATCGTAAACAGTAGTTCAAGTGTGACTTGCTATTATTAGTTTGACTTCAGTTGATAGCGTCGGAACGCGTCGATTTTGAATCAACGTAAAACTTAGCATAAACATCTTTTATTGACGACAGCATTGTTGTTTGCTCATTTGGCGCCAAATCATGTCAACACATTGATGCGATTAGAATCAGTTCAATTTGTTGGATTTTCCGAAACCTGAAAGTTATTTCGAATTGTTATGAATGGACGGAGTGTGTGACAATTGACAAATGAAAAAGTAAATTCAATTGGTTTTTTTAATACTTTTTCATAGGTATTGGAATTGGCCGGAAACGCTTCAAAAGATTTGAAGGTTAAGCGAATTACCCCTCGCCACTTACAACTGGCTATCCGTGGTGACGAGGAATTGGATTCCTTGATCAAGGCGACTATTGCTGGAGGAGGTAACGAAAATCAAACTTGATTGCTTTCATTCAATTGGAAGGCTTGGGTTGAAAGTTTGGGAAGAAGAATGAAACTAATTTGGGTTTTACTTTGAATTTCAGGTGTCATCCCTCATATTCACAAATCCCTCATTGGCAAAAAGGGTACCCAGAAGCCAGCGTAAGGTCACTGCCAAAGACCCACTTTTGTTTATACTTCTTCAATCTTCACCTGTGCAAACTAACTGTGCATTATATCTTTGATGCAGCACAACGTATTTCCTTTGACACTTAAGAATTTATCGTACTGTGTACGTAAGTAAGTCGAACAATTTTGTTCGAAGTTTAATTTTAAAATTTGCCGATTTGTTGTCTGGCCCATGTTTGGACGTTTGTCCATTTAGTGATTATAAAACGTAAATTATGGTATGGGTTTAAAGTATGAGAACTTGATTAGTGACAATTTTTCTATTATACAGTACATAATTTATTATTAAATCTTAACATTGTAAACCAAAAACAAACATTTTTCAAAGCTGTTAGCAAATTGAAAGTATTATGATTTTTATCCATTCATGTTGTTCATTGTCTGAACTGGGACTTTCCTTGCATTTCATTAGATGGTAAATAAGTATATAAAAAAAACAAAAAAAAGCAGGCGACACATTTTTACAACTTGGTCGTCGACACTTGTTCAATAATGTCTGTTGGGTTGGGTGTGATTGATAATTATGATTAGACAATGACTTTTAACAATACTAACTAATATTTGATGTTTGTTGTAAGTTTATATTTATACTGAATTTTAGAAATGACAAAAAAAGAATAGTTAAGGAAAAATGATACTCATTCTCAGGTGTTTCTGTTCAGTAATTTTAATTCATGTATTATTAGTAGAGTTTAAGTCTTAAGAGCGCGAGAGATCACACCTTAACGTACTATCTACTATGTGACGTGTTAAGTTGATTCATTAAATTATTGTCAAGTTTTTCTTCTTAATTAACTACCAATTGAATGCATTTTGAAAAATTTTGTCTTACTCTTTTTTGTTATAGTGAGTTTGTTCAATAGTTTGTTAATGATTTGGTTGTAAGGGCATGAGATAAAGAAGCTATACAATTCTAGCTCGATTTTGTTAAATAAAAAGAAAAGAAAATCCACATTGTTTATGTGTACCTGTGTTCCACCTTCCAAAACATTTTTTTAACAATACATTTTTAGTACCTCTGGGTTGGTACTTGGTACCCAACACACTATGTACACAATGGACAATGAGCATTAATCCATACTACAACTTTCTGCAATTAAATCATAAACTTACATAATAACAGTTAACATTAACAAAAAATGAATTATCAATAATTGATAATTCATTATCAATTATCAATTATTATCAACTATCAAAAATTCAGTACAATTCAATATACAATACTTTTGATTGACAAAGACAAAATCCATAAGAAATCCATCAAAAAATGGTGAGTTTGCCATTTTTGAGCGAATGCTAAAAAAGTGGTTTTGAATCTGGACGTGTCTTACCCAGCGTCCCATTCGGAATTGTGTACACGCACAAAAAACCATCTCTCATGAGATCTTTAATTCCGTCCGGAAGTTCATGCCAATTTTCTCGAACGTAGTCCATGGAAGGCTGCTCTTGATCCAAACGTGAGAGGATCTTGGAAAATGTTCTAGGCATAGGTTTGACCTTTGAAAATGAAACCAAGAACCAGTATTTAATTGAGGTTAAATTCTAATTTACTGATAAATGACGTCATTTTTGATAAAGTATAATACCTTCCAAGCTGCTTGATCTTCAGGTCCGTCCTTGGATGCCACAACCCATTTTGCACATTTACCTGGATACTTCATGAATGTGGAATACTGACCAGAAGGACTGACACAAATGATAGCCATGAGCTCCAACATGACACGATCAATGGGACTGTCATTTGATTTGAAGTTGTACATCAACGGCAATGCCAACTTGTTCACTTTTTTTTGTGTGATGTGACTTCGACGACTGGGTTCACGGTGAGCAGTGTGCAAACAAGAACGACAGTATGAAGTGGCTTGCATCCCATATTTTCCGCCCAGTTTAGAGTTGAAACAAGCCATGCATTCTCGTTCCGCGGGTTTTCCACATATTACACATGCTCTCACACCTGAAATCATCAATTACCCGTTGTATCATATTAATTAGCAAAGGAATCAAACGCCCAAAGTGTCCCATGCCCCAAATCCCATGCATAATTTTTGTTCATTATTCCATATCATACTCATACTTTTATCCATGATGTCTGTAATGTCCAATGTGAGATTGCAGAATACACCTTGATAATGAGTCAGACTTCCATTTGTGCGTGGTAGCTGCAAGAATAAAGTTGGAGTTGGTAGCCCCAAGAATTTTGCATTGTCCAATTGCTGGAAACTCTTTTCCAGGAGTGTCTGGACGGATGTGAATTTTGCCCCGTCACACGGATCGCAAATGATCTTGTGAACAAATCCATTGTGATCCTTTGTCTCCCGCGTCACGCTGAAAAATGGTTTCATACGGAATACATGATGAATGAGACATAGTATGAAATGGCTCGGATCTGAAATTCCAATCAATTAAAAATTAATATTAATCAAATTCAACGATATTATATCCGGAAGAGCAAACTGTTTTTAAAATCAAATCCTTACCCTTATTCATGCAAAGAAAAGATAATTTCACCGCGGATATGAGTTCCTTCAACTTATCCTGTGCAATTGAGCCAGTCTGGCGTAACCCAGGCACAATCTCATCCTTCAGCAAAGTACGAATTTGAAAGGTCAAAGGTCCATCTTGACCTGCATTTGACAATAGTGTCGAATCCAAAACCACAGTGTGGTAGAACAATGTAAATACACTTGCACTAGCATAACTTGTGCAGTTGTCATTATTTTCAAACTTTGTAGCAATACCTATTTCAATGAATGAAATCCCAATTATAAAATTATCTTAGATTATAAAATTGTTATTATGTCTTAATTCCTTGCCATTACCACAAGACAACAAAGACAATTGCGATGTCTTGTACCCGGAGGAAGTCCGGCACGGTTGGAAAAGATTAATATTCCCATTGCGCAAATCCCATTGATGCATATCAAAATCATAGTTTGAGTTTGCAGACGATGACAATGACAAATCACGACTCTCCATTGTCATTCGTCGTCCTCGTCCGTAATGAATCGAGTAGTTTACCTGATGCAGCAAAATTAATCAAAATCATGAGAAAGTCATTTTTTGACATTTTGTGTCACTCAAATGCATCTTTTTTCAATATATAAAAAAATTTCCATTACTCCGGAATCACAAGTTCCAGCAACTTCTATACCAATTTGGTAAGCGTCATCCTCACTTCCAGACGTTCCATTGCTACTGCTGTCGGAATCGCCTGGAGAACCTGAAAGAAAAAGTGTTCAAATTATTCGTCAGTTACTTATTTTCTGATTGTAAACAAATTAAAAATTAATTAATGTTAATGATCAGTTGATAAGATTGAGAAATCGGCTTCTGTCTTGGCTTACCCTCATCAGAAGAAGATTTTGTCGACGATCCCGTGGAATTGCTCCCAAAATTGTCGACACCGTATCCCGGTCCCTTTTTCAGCGACAAACACGCTTTCTTCAGACGTCCAAACATTAATAATTATTGATAGGGTGAAATTAGTTGACGTATCGATAGAAATTATTAATTCCGCCCAATTCTGCGCAAATCCGTATCTGCACACAACAAGGGGCAAAGTGAGCAACTCCTATATGAGAGAATCAAAAATTGTACATAATTTTTTTTGTACCAGAAATTGTGTTAGGCTATTGTTATTACGAAATAACAAACAATGAGAATTGACAATGCACGTCACATCAACTTCTTCAAAGAGATTATCTTGTTTTGTCGTAGCACACTAAAGTGTGACGAAAGAAAATGTGCAGATCCTGTTTTGATGAGTATCATGAACCAACTGGACACTAACTGGAGAAACAAGTGCGGAGCAGATTGACACAGCATTGGTACTTTGGCACACAGTGTGTGTCTCACTCCTCATTCTCTCAAGCGCTTGTCACTGTTGTCACCAAATGAATGAACAAAGGCATAACACAAGCTTAGACGACATAGGCCAATACGCTAAAGCGTCATCCTCTCATTCTGGAAACTCATGTGACTTATTGAACCGTGTTACAGCTTCGTTTTCAACTTTAAGTCTTTGTAAATGAACATTAACTTTAATTACGTTCTTCTTCGTACACTACGGCGATGAAGAGCGCGTTCACTAAAAGGCGTTCATTAATCCCTTCATCAACACTTTAACTTTCACATGCAAATGAATGGGTTCTTTGTTTTTTTTTGGTAAATCGTAACCTTGAAAAAGATTTTGAAAAACACGATTTTTTCAGTATGCAAACTTCAATGAATAAATAATACAAATAATACAATGTCACGTCTCACATCATCATCATCGCTTCCTTATTAATAATAAATTAATCAAATACAGACGATAACGTCGCTCAAACTGTTGAGTATTTAAAGGTGATTAAAGGGTCCAATCCAGTATCCACGTTATAAGGCATTTAGATTGAACGATTACTAATAATTATTGTCAATGCAACGATTATGGAAATGATGAGACGATGTCCCATGTCGGGTCCGTCACTTGGTCCGTCTGTCCCAAATACTAGTAGACCTTCAAGGAACGATTAAAAGGTTGATTCATCAATTTCGTGAGAACCAATAACTACGCAATTTCTCAAAATGATTTTACGAGTTGACATTCCAGTGATAGTAAAATTGGCTTTTGTGTGTGACGACAGCTACGAGACGATGAAATGCGTGAAACCAATTCGTGTATGCTAACCAAAACCAAAAGTGCGAAATCAGCTACACATGAACATGAAAATCATGAAATGAATGAATGGATGAAGTGGAGTGACGAAATAGATGAAAAGAATGAAAATGCCTACGTGACGACAAGTTCCTTATTCCTTCTTGTGCGTTTCATGGCTTCATCTTCCATGTATTGACAGTTTTTACTGTACATAATACAAAATACAAAATACTTTTTCAGACTATTATAGTACGAGTATGATTTTACATTGGAGCATTTGGTGACGACGATGACACAATTATTCCATAATTGCATAATATGAAAATTTTGAAGGTGACGAGTGAGGATGGGACATGGGACAATTGCTGAGCCTCTTGAGTTCTATCCTCTTGAAGTGGTACTCCGAAATGTCGTAGTGGATGAACTCGTTCTGGACTTCTTTTCCCAGAAAGTCTTAATCATTTCTGCTCCCTTTTCTCCAATCATAATGGCAGCAGCTTCAGTTCCACCAACAGGGACAGTTGGCATAATTGACGCATCCATGACTCTCAAACGTTTCACGCCCAATACTCTCATTTGAGAATCTACAACAGTGGACGCAGAGCCAACTTTGCCCATGGAACAAGTCCCAGCTAAATGGTTCATGGACAATGTAAAATGTCGAATGTAGCATCGCCAATAAGCCCCACTGCGAAATTCATAGTTTTCACAACCAGGAAACTTTGTCGTTGTGAATGTAGCATTGATGTCTCTAAAGACTCGGGTTCTTTCGACAAGGTCCAAGGCTCTGTGAACACCGTCCAACATGATGTCCACGTCCCCTTTGGTGTCCAGGTACTTTGGATTGATGATTGGGTACATTGTCGCATTCTTGCTCTTCAACAACACTTCTCCACGACTCGAAGGGCGAGCCAAGGTCACTACGATTGTAAAGGCATCTCGTCCTTTCACCGGTCCGAAATACTTTGACGATACATTCTTATCCAAATGGAAGACACTGGCAATGTCCTTGTCGTAATTCCCATGTTGACCCACTCCAAAGAGCGTCAATTGATAATCTGGCCAGTAACCTTGACCTGATGCCTTGGCTTGTGACGAGGACAAGAGTGCATTCGCATGCACCCCCGTCGAAGTGAGCGGACCCTGTCCATTTGACATCCCGAATTTCGCCACGTTTGCTCCATTCAAATCACGGTCAATCAAAAACGAACTGTTTGGCTTTATCATGAACGGTCCTAGGAATGTAGCCAAGTGATCTTGAAGGTTTTGACCTACAGGAAGATCTGCTACGACTGGAATCTGTAAACAGAAGGTTAAAAAAATATCTCTCAATCTCAGCTCTCTCAACTCATTTTATTTCCTACCATTTCCTGTCAACTTTATTTAAAAAACAGAAGACACGACTTTATAAACTTTATATGTCGTTTTTTAAGTAATTCTTACATTCATAGCTTGAAGATGCTTTCGTGGACCAATTCCAGCCAACATAAGCAGTTTGGGCGTGTTAATAGCTCCAGCAGAAAGAATCACTTCTCTTGTTGCGAAGGACGAACGATTTTTCCCATGACGCTCGTATTCTACCCCGTAGACGCCTTTTTCTTTTCCTGCTAATAAAAGCTACCAGAAATAAAGAAATCAGTTCATTGAAAGTAAGTCACTAGTTACACATATATAAAAATCAGTACTTAAAATCAAAATGTTAATTACCCTGTTTACAGTAGCGTATTTGCGAATTGTCAACTTTGCCCTTGGTCTAATTCGTTGGACAAATGCAGCAAACGTGGCTTGTCTGTAACCTCTTCTAAGTGGCGAAATGACGGTATCAAATCCTATAAACAAAAAAAGAAACGTTTGCCAATTTATTATACAATTGTTCCATTTGCTCCAAAAAAGAGACCAAGCCCTTTTTTGTAAGTTTCTCACGCGAAACTTGGGCTTTTTTTGCATTTTTGTCATTGTCATACATTCTTTGAGTCTTGTGACAAAACGCAAGTCGTGTAAAAGTGTCACTCTCATCATCGTACGCTTGATATGTTTGGGTTTTTGAGCGTCTCAGATCTCAATGACGAGTTGACATTGACATTTTGATTGACTATACAGTCGTATGAGCACATAATACGTTACGTTAAAAAAAAGCTGCAAACCTTGCATAAACAGTCCATTGAGGTCTGTTTGCTTGTATCCCAACTCCACTCCAGCTCGAATGAATGAATCAGCCATGCCTGTGTAATTTGGCGTTTCCATTCTCATGTCTCCTTCAAAGCCGTGAGTATCAGCTAATAAAGATACCAAGATCGAGAATTAAACTACTTGTTATAAGATAATGGAGATAATGTGTCATCGTCATATAAATCGGTATTAAAAGTATTAGTACTCAGAATCAACGACGTCACACGTCGGACAAAAACAAGATCATCAGCCTGAGATCATCATTTCAAGCTATTCTTGGAATTATATGATAAAATGTAATGTCCATCGTCCATCGTAAACTCACAATTTAGCCAAGGACCTCGGTAATCTTCATGGCGCTTGAAATAAGGCAATAAATTGTCATATTTCCATCCCGTATCTCCTGTGACATTCGCCCAATGTTCGTAATCAAACGGACTTCCTCTTAAATAGTTCATGTAGCTCAAATTCGAGCTTCCACCCAATGCCTTTCCTTGGCACAAAGATGCCGTCTATAAATGTCATATCAAAGTTCATAAGATTAGTTCATTAGCATTTTAGAATAAATCATATCAATTTAATGTTTTATCATAATTTACAAGGGGAAAATGCACGTGCCTTATTCACCATCGCGAAACAAGCACGTTTCTGTGGAGTGGATTGATACATCCAGTCGATTTCACGATGGTTTGCCATAAAAGGCGTTAGCGCCGGGATTGCTTGCCATGGATAAGGGTCACCACCCGCTTCCAAAAGGAGCACTCGGTAATCTTGAGATAATCTGTTCGCTAAGACGGATCCTGTCGTTCCTCCGCCAACTATAAAAGAAAAACCGTATCAATTCGCGATTGTCATTTAGTCATTTGACAACATGTTCAGTCAATCTGTTTTGTGTCTCACATCGCCTCGAATCGTTCATCTAACACTTTTTTGCCGTGTGCCAACCGCAACAAAACTCTTAAACTAGTTTTTTTTTGTTTCTCAACTGTCACTTGCATTTTATGCCAAACAAGAAATTATGCGAGATCAATTCATACTGTGAAATGAGTGCGTACCTCATCTCTCTGTACAACTTCCACTCTGCAATTGTGTAATAACCAAATGCAAGGAATCTGCAATGTGTGTTTCCGCACACACGTTTTGCATGATTTTTTGGCATTATGCATTATTGTGCAGTGTGTCATATCTCATATATGGGCGATTTAGATTAACCTACTTTTCCTGTACAATTCAACTGTACCAAAATTTAATCAGGTTCATGATTCATGAGGTATATTAACAATTTTGATTGCTTGTAACTCCAAGTCGACAATTCTGAAGAACCTTTACACTTTTATTTCCTACATTACACTTAAAATACTAATAAATCTTTAATGTTGACTGTCGTGAAATTACAAAACTTACCAATTATAAAATCGAATGTGTCTCCAGCATTATCTCTCCTCTGGAAAAAGATGTCTCGTTCCCTATCCATTTTGTCAAACGCTGCAATGAGCACCGTCAAAGATGCAACTACACCGTAGAAAAACCGGACGAAGAAAGTATTTTCTCCGCCGAAATTGAGGAGACCTTCTTGATCCATACCTTCAAACTATGAACTAATTGAACACCTTAATTGAAATTTACTATGACACTGTGCTTTTCTCCACTTTTGTCACCATTGTTGGAATCGGGCACGAAATTCCAGGTTTGGTATCCAAACTGTATCACTGTTGATTCACGACAACTGCTCAAACCTCAACTGAAAAGTAGTCAGCACGTTATTCGCGGTTTTGAGTAGCAAAAGTACAAAAAATTAATGATCATCTAGTACACATAAGTAGATTTTTTGACATGGAGTTCCACGCAACGCAATGTAACGGTTACACACAAAGATGCACTCTGCATTCAACAACAGGTAAACTACAATTGAGGTCTTATTAGATAACGTTAATTTTTTTGTCTTCGCGTCTCGTGCCAATTTCACTTGTCGTGTTTGGGTTCAAGTGAGGAGCATAGTTTGGTAGTTTCCTTGTACATTTGTATTAAAAAGAATGCAAAATTTCGCGTAGCATTTAGTAACTGATAAGTACACAACGCACACGCACACCAAGAAAGGGGCACGTCAAGACATGTCAAGAAGGGACACTACAAAGTATGACAATGTCTTCCAAACCCCCAAAAATTCCCTTTCTAAAGTCACATCAAATGGTCAATGAGCACGTTCACTGAGGACGGACGACGTTGGATTTAACAGTTTTACGACCAAAGTGCACCTATGAATCTCAAAATCACCCTGGGGTAACTTGGTACCGCGATTTCACATTGAACGCAATATATTTTACACCGCATCGATTTTTGCAACATACAAAAAAGACCAGACTTGCATTTATAAGCACGCGTTTCTAAACTTGCATAAGGGCTAACTGACACGCACACAAAATCACTGTTAAATACGTTAGACCCAATTAACACGACAGGAGCGGATTCACTCACCTGTACGCCCCTTTGAACAAAATGTAGGTCTTCGTTTCTCACACTTTTTACAATGTTAACGGTGTAACGCAACAGTCAAACGCTGACATCAGTGAAATAAGTCAGCAGTATACATTTCAATTAGTACAGTTGCTGTATGATTATGATATACGGATTTATTTCCCACAGATTATCATTGCGCTTTAATTGTTGCTTGATGCTTACTCACCTTGCCTGGAGCGATTTGGTCATTTTTCAAATGAAAAAAATCAAAATTGGAGAGTTTTTAACAAAACCTCACTAAGTTAGGCATGTGTAAAGTAGCATTAAAAGCTGTTAACATCTGTAAATCTGTTTGCGAGTTATTTTAATCATCATAATTAATCGAGGAACAGTATCGCAAAGTAACAAAATGGGGGTTCTGAGCATTTGACTGTTTGAGCCTGAGCCTGAGCTGATTATTATTTTTTCCTATTGTTGTGATGTGATTGTACTCATTATGAATTTAACTTTGGACAATTTAGCTTAAGTCACAGAGATTACCAAACTGTCTTAAGCCTTAATGACCCACTGCGGGATTTTCCCATAATGTTATTCTCACTATAAAGCATTGTTATGAGTTCATGACCAAAGCCAACCACGCACAATGCAGTAGACCATGTCAAACCCAAACATTAAGAGCGAACTCTAGCAAAAACGTTACTATAAATTTATAATTGCTGTAATTGTCATCTCAAATGCACGTTAAACAGGGCTTTTTTTTCAAGAAAGAGAAAAGTTGAGAATCTTTCCGCTCTCAGAAAATGTTTCTCATGAAAATGTAAGTTTTCGTACCCAAGTCAAAGTCAAAAACTCTACTTTGGCTTAATGGCAGTAATCGTCAAGATCATTCGTTGTCACCGCCGACGTAATTAACGATGTTTTATCATGTCATAAGCTTGTTCAAGACAGAATCACACTCACCAAGTGCGCATTTGATTATTATTGTGGGATTGTTTATGTTTTCCTCTCCTGAATGGCATGCGCTGACTAAGCCAAAAATTGGAAACGAAGCTTGTCAACGTCATCAAAACACTGGCCGAAATCATGGTTAAGTAATCCCATTCTGTCTCGTGTTTCAAGCTGTTATGTCACGAAACAGTAAATGTCAGAGACCTTTTCATTCATTCAGGAAAATATTATTCAGTACAACAGGTATAAAATTACAGGGAAAGAAAAACTCATCACAAAGAAAAGTGTAAGAATTCCAGAGGATTACTATTAAGGTCACAAGGTCACGAGAGGGAGAGACGTGAACGTTTTGTCAAAAAAAAAACATTTAAAATCGCATTCTAATAACAAACCCTGTGAAAGGACATGAACGGAAATTCCCTCTGGACAAAGATTTTACCAAACATACACAAATCAAACAATTATCATTCAATTGACAGATTGACGCACTGTAAACAAACACTTTCTCTGACTTGACACATTAATTTACTTTACACTTTTCTATACACGCCCATTTGTGAAAAGAATCCTCCGTACTTGTTATTCTTGTAGTTTTGTTTCCTACATTTGACAAGTGCGAAGTTGTAAAATCATACGATCCTCCTTTTCTTTATGCAAAAAAAAAACACTTCAAAAACATTTTTGCTCAAATTGGTGAATCAATGTCAGCTTCACAGCATGGGAAAGGAATGTGTGAAAAAAAACACGTGTTATAATTGCATACGACCCATAACATTACTAAAATGACAAAAACAGGAATCTTATCACATTTGCCTGATTACGATGAACATAAAGTGACACTTTGACATGACACATGACGCAATTTCAAGCAGACCGGATGAGAAGAGGACTTGAGAAGAAAATAACAACGTAATTGTCGTACAAGTATTAATTTATGCAACGAATTCTCTTGATCTCGTCTGACCTGACAATGACAGAAAAACCCGTTTTCAAACATTACATAGCTTTCTTGCCAGAGTGAGATCACAGGTTATTACTTATTACACAAGATAATTTACTACAACTACATGTAATAATCAATGATCAATGATGTACTCGGAGCGAAAATGCGTATCTGTCAATTGGAAAAGGGTGTGAGAAAGTGGATCCATTAAAAAATCGTACGTATAGACTTTGCCTTGTTGAATCTTGTTTATAACTTTATTTGATTCATAATATCATCATAATGCTAATTCAAAATAATGCAATTTGGGTCTTTGGGTGGAGGAAACGTGTGCTTATTTGTTATTTGCACTTTGCACTCCACAGGTTCAGCATATCCAAGCCAAATAAGGTCCATTTGCCAAAAAAGTGTATATAAAGCCTTTAATAAACGTTGAGCATTTGAAAAGCATTCATTTTGTCGTGTCTGTGCTGTCCGCTGAGTAATTGTTGTTTTGTGCCGATAACTCAATCAATTCTGTTATCCTTTTTTTGCTTTGTATGTGCTCTTTCTGCGTTTTGCTTCCGGAATATATACGAAAAATTATTGATGTGAATTGCCTGCTCGTGCTCAATGCGAAATTAATAATCACTCCATTTGTATTATTTACTGGCTCTTTTTTGCGCATGTAAAATTGGACCACTTTAATTTCAAGTGAAGAGACCAAGTGATTAATTTTCCAAGAAGTGCCTGAGTAACCCTATTTTGAGTTTTTTGGCACTTGGCACTGGCACCTAACAACTTACAAGGAAATGCGCTGCCGTACGTCTGCTTTCTGCAATAGTTCCATGCAAAGTAGAATGGGCATTTCAGTTTTGTGGGTGACGATGCTGGTGACATTAATTTGCCAATGTAACGGTGGGAAACGTTTTATTGGGGGACGAGCTGTGAATCCCAAAGCAAGCTATGCCATTTTTTATGAACATGAAGGCTACAGAGGTCAGATATTTTTAAGATGCAAAATATCTAAATTATTAACCATTTTTGATTGAAGTTAGTTACCTTTTAGTATTGAAAAGTTGTAGTAATAAGGAGAGTAATAAAATCTTACATAACGTCGACAAGGAAATGCAAAATCATGAGCCAATGAATCTCAAATGACAAATTAAGATCTTGAGGATATGAACATTTTAATGAGTTTATGCTAATTTGGAACATTATCTTTTGTTTCATTTTCAGGAAAAGAATACATTGTTGAATTTCGAAAGGAATGTATCAATTTACCACAAGAGTACACAAACTGGGCATCTTCAATGGACACAAGACGAAGTTGTGCTTCCATTTGCTCTGAAAAGGATTGTGGAGGACATTGCGTCTCCGTCTATTCTAATTTGGGTTACAGTAAATTACGATTGATAGGGTTAAATGATATTGTCAAGTCTGTTAAGGAATGTTATGCATGAACATCTTCCATTTAAACTTTTTGTGTCAATCTGTTGTGTTTCTGTTATGTCAACAAAGGAATAAAACTCGTCTGACAAGTTTTCATGCGCATTTTCACTTTTTGCTATTAAAATGCAACTTTCTATATACTCAAAGCTAGCCACAGCATAACAATTTTCACGTCATCAGATGCACTTTATGCTAATTCCTAAATGGCATATTATGACTTGATTTACATAGTAATCTGCAATAAACTACACACACGTACATGCAACGACATTAATTATTGGATCACAAGTTTTTATTATATAGTACCATTTACTTTATTTTAATTAATACATTTCGCAAGAAACTGCAAATACAGTTAAACTTAAAATTAAACTTGCTTAAATCCTGACAAAAAAGACTTATACTGACAAAAAAACGAGGAAACCAGTCAAAAAAGTACTCGTTGGAAAGTATTACAAGAGTTTTTCAGGAAATTATGAATAATGCAATCAAATGTCTCAAAATTAAATTAAAATTAATTAGCATGTTCTGCGTCATATTCCAATAAAGAGCTTTCTGTTATATCATCCTCAGCGGCGATTCCCATACCCTGTAAAAATATCGAATTGCAATTTAATTCATGGGTAAAATGATTAATTGTGAGTTCCAACGTATCCAAATGTAACGGGCATCGCGGAAAAAGGATGAATCTCCAAAGCGCGAAAACCTCTAAAAGTAATTTGTTTGTTCGGCAAAATTGAAAAAAAACTAGCCCACATTAACTGTGGACGCAAAAAAGTTCCCACTTTCTCTTTTTCCGCAAAAAACCCAAAGATTTCAGATCGTGAAAAGTTAAATAGTGCATCTTGGAGAATGGACAGATAAGCTCAGTTTGCGGTGATTATAATTACATCTGCAATTGAAGCAGCGAAATTATGAAAGTCAGAAATATCGTCGAATCTCGCTTTCAGCGCTCGTTTCATCGGTGCATGGTCTCCTATGTTGTTGACAGCACTCCATTCGTACGTCAATTCCGCTTCATTCGACTACAAGGAAATGAAAAATAACGATTACCCAAGGTCCCACTTTAAAAAACGAAAAGTAATAAGCTCAAATGAACATTTAAAGCTTACCACCAACGCTGTGTCAACGGCAATGAAATGTTCGATTAACACAACTTCGTTTTGGTACACCATGACCTTTGCTACGTACTGATCGCCATCATAGACAACTTTGACAGTTCCGCGACCAATGTGTCTGTAACGAAGACCTGTGGAATGGAAACATTCAAAATTATAATTAATTATTCAGAACATTTTTAACATAAAGACTGATGAATGCCTTACCCGGACTGCCAATTTCAACTTCAAAGCCATCGTTCTCATACAGTTCAGCATCACCTTGGAACATACACTGCTCAACGCTATCGTCTTCTTCTTCTTCCTCCTCTTCTTCTCCAACTTCTTCATGGCTTCCATGTGTCTGTGATTTTCCACCGTCGTTGGGAGAATATTCAGTTGCGTTTGTAGTAGGAATAGACTGGGGGAGGACTGGAGGTGCATTTGCGAGGACACCTCTCATTGTTTCACGACACTTGTCGTACATTTCTTTGAAGACTGCGGCCAATTTTTCATCCTTGAAGCGAATAGCAAAGTTTTCATCTTTACCTTCTGGGAAATCAGGATCAGCATAATCTCTCGCAGCCCAACACCAACTTTTCAGGCAGTTTTTCAATGGCTTAATTTCAGTGTCAGGAGTGACGTAATGATTGAGAGCCAAAGTTTTGACCTGTCGACGCCACTGAATGATTCGAATTCGTTGATTTTCATTGCTCTGGATGAGTTTCACATCACCAATGCCACGTTCTTTCCATTCCTTGGTGTCAGGTTCGTACCTGTACACCTTTGCCAACTGACAATACACTGAAAAAGAAACAAAACGACAATGTTATAAATAATAGTTTGTAACGTTTCTTTGTTTATATCGTAAGCAGGTCAAATTAGGCTACTCACATTGAGTATGATTTTCTTCTCCAGTAATTTCTTCCACCAAAGGAGGCAACTCGGCTAAAACGGGTTCATAATGAGGATCGTAACCATCTTCTTCTTGATGTTCTTCATTTGCGGAATCACGTCTTGGTCTCGAATCATTTGCATTTGAAGTGCCAAAGACTTGCACGTTTGAACTTTTGACATTCCATTGCGTTGTCTTTTCTCCAATAGGCTTCCCGAAAGCAAATCCTTCTTTGTTGGCTATATCACCAAACGTTGAGGAACCTTTCGATAAAGCTTCAAAATCAACACTGGCATAAGAAGGTGGCGTTTGACTTGGACTGTTATCGGTGAAAAGGCCACCTACTCCCCCAAATATGCTCTTAGGTGATCCTTCTGTTGCGGCTTTTTGTGGCGTAGTGGGAGAAGTAAATGAAAACGAGGACAAGGAATTGCCATTAATGGGTCCATCTGAAACTTTCGCCTGAGCAGGCGTGTCAGATTTGGGCGAAGTATTATCCGTCAAACCAAAAGGTTTCATTCCAAAAATTGACTGTGACGATGATGAACCACTGCCAAAAATTGACTGTGACGATGAACCACTGCCAAAAATTGATGACTGTACTGCCGGAGACGAATTTGATAACGAAGTTGGGCTTGCAAAGGCAAAGCTCGGAGATTTCAATGATAAACTACCGGAACCACTGGAACTAAGAGTTGCAGCATTGTCATCTGGCTTCGTAGGCGTAGCATCGAGTGTAAAGGAGAACGCAGAAAATGGATTTTGTTTAGGTACTTCTTCTTTTTGTGGCGAATTGTCTGGCGTGATAGCTTCATACATACTTTCAAGTGTAGGTTTCGGTGTTTGAATCGGAGCTGAAGCAGTATCTCTAGTAGTACTTCTGGACTTGGGTGTCCAACCTTTAGTAGACTCAGATTCATTGAATTTCTTTAATTCTTCACAATTCTTGTCTAAAGCGGCAAAATTAAAGGAATCCGGGTCACAGCCCACACAACCCTGGCATTGTGATGATGAAGAGGAATTAAAAAAATCATCTGGCAACATTAGTTTTCTAGCTTTATCTACATCGTCTGTCGAAGCCACTCCACTGTTGTTTGGGCTGACATTCAAAGACGTGGAAGACGTTTCTGCCTCTTGAACAACTTCCAACAGTTTAGCAATAAACTCTTTTGCATTAGCTGGGCTCTTCATTCGCAACAAAAACGTATCCGGATTAGCTTCTCCATCCGAGAAA
>JABASF010000481.1:11617-40615 GCA_019776145.1 Harlomillsia oculata | reverse complement strand
TTTTTTTACTATAAAAGTATAATGCATTATTTCCGTTTGTGGGGTTCGTGGCACAGCACGTGCCAAGCGGTGAAATCGGAATAATAGCTTTATATAAAAGAATCAATAATTTCATTTCATGGATATGAAACAGGACTTTTTTGAGGTGTTTTATAAGACAAACTAACCAAAGTGTAATAAAGGGCTAAAAGAATTCTTACTTTCAGAATAGCAGCGAATGTAGTCTTTGACCAAATCCGAAAGTTTGAGGAAAGTAGGTGCCTTGTCTTGAAGACGAATGTCGCGACTGATTCCCAATGCCCCAAACCTTCCATAGAGGTAAATCCCCAGTACGACATGTTTGTACTCTTTTCCATTGTACTCTGACCTGGTGTTCCAGTGGTTATCATTATATAAAAAATTATGAAAAATGTTGGTGGGAGCACATGTGAGATCATTTTTAGAAACTACGTTACTTAAAATTGATGGGAAATCGCTCCACTGCTGACGTGACGTTGGTGAAATGGATAGCCATGACGAGAGCGTGAAGGCATTTGATGGATTGGCCAGCTTTGATGAGAGATTTGGCAGTTTCCATTAAGTATTTCATGGACATGTGAGTATTGACGCGGATGTCGGGTTCCCCTTGTCGTCGATACCTGTTGATGTCACCCAAACTCACATGACGCATCAAGACAATAATAATGCAATCAATAAAATCGTATCATCTAATATATAAAGTGTCCTATTTCGTGAAGCGACATACCCCAATTGGTTGAAGTAGCTCTGAACTTTGTTCAAGTACAAAATGAGATCCATCATGCTGGCTGTCTGCTTGATGGTATTGGCGGGAGGTGGGAGGATTGCTATTGCTTTCCCAGTCGACACGGACCCTTCGTTCTTGTTGACAAGGATTTCAGTAACAGTTGGTACGGGTGCTGCTCTCTGTTCCTGTGAACAATTAATGGTCATTTTTGTTAGTGACAACTTTTGCAACTTGACCAAAACGTTGATCCCATCGTTTTTAAAACCACACACTCGAGTTTTTGCAGCTTTGGTAGTACGGCCGTAGAGTTTTGAAGGTATGGCCATTCTGTTTACTAGGGAGAACTGGAAAATGTATTGTCTTTCCACGTTTCCACTTAACGAAAAATGCTACAGGGTAATGTAAAGTTGCTATCGATGTCGACGACGTCGATATGAAGTCGACTATTGTGTGATGCCATGTGAAACGAAATGTGTAAGGAACTCAGGAAAAGCCAACCAGTTTTCATGTGGTCGAAGAAAACAGGGTTTTTGATTCTGTCTTGCGCTGTTGCTATATTGCATTGGATACAATGCGAATCTCTTCATGCAGGTTTCCCCCTCACACGCAAAATGAGAATGAGTCTGGCACATGCTATTCGTTTTTTCCTGGAGACGTAAACGTCCATAGCAAATGCCACGACTTCTCCATCCAGTCATTCCAATTCCAGGCTACAGAAGATGCGTATACATTAGTGCGTAAAAAAAGTCGAATATGTTTGTCCAAAACTAAGCCTAACCTAAACCTAAACCCAGTACACTTATTTGCATTCACATTTGTTGTGTTCTGAATTGTTTCAAACGAGATACATGAGAGGCAGCCAAAACAACCCTTTTTCTCACTCCTACGTTCTAATTAAAGACGGCAGGAATTTTTTGCCTAGGAATGCGTGGTCGTAGTCGTGACACATGGAAAGCAAATAATGATAATGACAATGGCAAAGTGATTATTAATGGTCGCTCCTATTTTGGATTTGGGACCCCAATTAATAATATTAGTAGTAATTTCGAATTTTGAATGAGCGTATGAATGAGATAATGTTTTTTGGTTCCACAGTGAGACTCACTCGTCTCTGTCAGACAACTTACCTTAATGTTTGTTCCGTTGACGATTTCACGGCTTGGCTTCCTGGGGATTGATGACTGTAAATCCGTTGTAGTCGTCGTACTGTCAATTGAAGTCGTACTAGTAAGAGATTTGCTGGATAGTGAGACTCGTTCTCGCAGTTGATTTCTTCACCTTCACTTTCCGTTGTCTCTGATTGCTTTTGGAACTTGAAGTCGATCTTGCGGCTTTGATTGATCGATGATGTGTGTTGTCGTCGTCGTCCATGTCTTTGTACACTTGTGCTTCAGCCACGATTCTCGCCACGGCCGCTGTAATGTTACCTGAAGCGTCTTCCGTTTCGCTCTCCATTGTTTCCTTGTCCTAATTTTAAATGTTTACTAACAATCGGCAGACGAGTGTCGAAAGTAGCCAGCAGATTTGCTGGCAATCCGATGAAGAAAATTAGATTTTCATTTTTCAACGGAATCTGAACAAATCAGTGTTTCCGACTCAAGACCCTATTAGACTAGGGCATGTTCAGCATTGCTTCACGGGGCAACAACAGTGACATTATCATAATCTCCATTAGTGACGCGTGACGCCGTTCACCTATGACCTTTGATCTTAACATCTTTGCTAAATAACTATACTGATTGCTGATGATCAATGTACGTAAATCCTCCGTCGTTTGATTGTTTTCAGATCGTAAGTCGTCGGGACGGCGGGGAGTGAACAACAGAAACAATAATGGTGCATGCTGTGATATACGCAATGAGAGGATGGATTGCCTTCGTGGCCTTTATAGACTTTAGCAATGCTATTCGCTGTTTTGCAGACGAAAAGGATTATTTGCAAGGAAATCTGTTCGTAACTCCTCTTGAGCAAGGTAAATATTTATTAGTAATTAAAGCACTACAACTACAATAACAATTCTTCGTGGTTCCCAAAACTAATTGGTGAATGTGATGATTGATTCAGATCCGACATTGATAATTAGTCCCACGATGGCACGCCTCATGGGACGCTATTGCCTATTGAACGGGGTTGTGATGTGTCACTGCGCATTGTGTATTGACCATTTGCCAATTCGAAGTCTGTCCATTTGTTCACTGACTCTGTCCATTCTGTTGTACGGATCCGAAGCTTTTTATTACTATACGGCCAATGTGGGTTTCTACGTCGTCTTTCCTATTTTCATTGGGGGTTAGTAATAATCGTTACATTTATTGTAATATTAAAGCTTTGGTACAATTACGCAAGACGTAATGTAATCAACCTAGCGTTTGCAAATTGCAATATTACTAAATAAATATTAATTGTCCAATTATTTTCAGTATTCACCATTGTTTGCTTATGCATTGCTCCTCTGTACTTGGAAGAAAAGAAGCGGAAACTGCAAGTGATCTACACAAGTGAAGAGGATGAAGATGATGACGAAGACTATGAAACAAAGCTCATTCGCAAGAAATCTCAAACTCAGGCTCATCCCAATTTAGCAAATAGACTCAAAAAGACTCAATGAACAGTAAAATCAGTAAATCTTCAAAATGCATGTACGAAGACTAAATTGCAGTTCAAATTCAAATTCCAAAAGGTGTAAGTGGTCTAAGTCTAAGTCTAAACTTCTAAACTCTAAAGTCAAGCCTCATAAATGCATGAAGTGATGACGCTAATTCAAAAATGTCATGAATGAAATGAACCTTTACTCGTGTCTTAAAATGTTAAAATAAATGTGGTGATTCATACAAAAAATGCATGCCGTTGTCATTGTTCAGAACCTAAAGCCATGAAGTCACAAGTGACAATCTTGCAGTAATAAAATAAAATGTAAATTCCAATCCTGAATTTTATTTGATGGTTGATTGATGGCATTTTTGGTGAAAATGACCAAGAAAAGTGAACTGGCGACTGAAAGGTTGTCGTGTAAACATTTCGTAGCACCGTTTGTGATGCAATCATATGCAATACGCAGTGCAAGGGAATAAACCATGTGAGATGGGACTGTGCCACGAGAAGGAGAACGGAGAACGCTCGACTTCAAACGGCAAACCGGCGACTGACTGTTCTGAGGTGTTTTTTCGGCGTCTTCCAAAAAATCGTCTTCTTTAATTTAAAGACTAGGAATTCTATAAGTTGTTAGTTACGTCAAATACGGTTTTCAGTTTCACTTTCAGTCCGTCAAGTCAGGAGAACCTGAACTTGGTCAAGCTGTTATAGTTATAGTCTTATAGTCTTTAGTCTTGTCTAATGTCCGTATATTGGGAACAATGATATTGACAGATTGACATTGACACGGTAATAATCACGATTTTGATTCTCGTTCTGATCTGTTGAGGTTTTGTTTTAAATAATTTATTGCATTCATATTATTTTATATTTTACAGTTCGGAAGAATTGTAATTTGTTAACGCTCAGTATGCTTTCCACGTTAGTGTGTTCACGGAATCAGCTGATTGCCAGGTTCAATGTAGGTCGACAATTTTTAGTACTACCTGGGAAATCAGACGTTTCTTCAAGTAGAATCCGATCATTTAGTACAACAATTCGAGGTTTCATTTCTCGTGAAACCAAGTCCTTTAACGCGAAGGGAAATGGGCTTCAATGTTATGCACTTGTTCATCAAGTTAGACATTTGTGTACGAGTACAATTCGTCGACAACTGGCAAAGCAAGTCAAAAATAATACAGACAAGTTACCGGTGCCTAAAATAACGAAGAAAACTAAAAGTGAATTACTACGGCTTTGGGGTTTGGCGACAGGTGAAAAATGGAGGTTATCGGGTAAGCTGGCACATTTGACAGAATTTATGTCTTGAAAGTGATCAATTTATTTATTGGTGCGAGGTATATTTATATACAACTTGGCTGATTTGTTTTAAAACAGGTGCAATCGGATTGTTGCTAATTTCCAGCATCGTGACAATGACAGTACCGTTTTGTCTGGGGAAAGTTATCGATATTATTTACACAGGGAGAGACGGTGGTGACACGTCCACGAAACAGAATCTTGACATGATTTGCCTTGCTCTTTTGGGAGTCTTTCTCGTCGGCAGCGTCTGCAATTTCGGTCGAGTTTACCTTATGAATATCTCAGGTTAGAAATTGAATGTAGACGATTACGATTAGATTGGAAATTAATCCTGTGTGTATTGCAGGCGGCAACGGCATATGAAAATCTGAAAGTGGTTGTGCTTGTGTTTGTTTCAACAGGGCAGAGGATAACGAATCGAATGCGCACATCAGTATTTTCTTCAATCATGAAGCAAGAGATTGCATTCTTTGATAGGAATAAAACGGGAGAGCTCATTAACCGTTTGTCGGCCGATACGTCTCTAGTCAGCAACTCCGTGACAATGAATATTTCGGATGGCCTCAGGTCAACTTTTATGGTTGGAGCTGGTGTTGGAATGATGGTAAGAGTTTTGCAACTTTGCATTGCATTGCAATTGGATGTCGTGTCATCATATGCTATTGTATGTTTCGCACTTCATTTTATGGAATGGTTTCTTGGTTGCGAATGAAATGACGCGAAACGAAATGGAAAATTGTATGTGCTATTTTGTTGAATTGCAGTTTTATGTGTCGCCACAGCTGGCCATTGTTGGATTGAGTATTGTTCCGCCGGTTGCAGGAATGGCAGTGCTTTATGGACGCTACGTGCGCAAAATTACCAAACAAGTACAAGATAGTTTGGCATCTGCAACGCAAGTTGCCGAAGAACGAATTTCGAACATTCGAACAGTTCGTGCATTCAGTCAAGAGACTTTTGAAAATCGGACGTATGGAGAAAAAGTTGCACATGTGCTCAATTTATCATACAAGGAAGCGTTAGCCAAAGGCATATTTTTCGGAATGGTATGCTATAGTTTAATTTAGTGATTCAAATTTTAATTTGCACATTGATATTTGTTTTGAATACTTCATCATTTGGTATCAATTACAGACTGGATTGAGTGGGAACTTTATCATAATTTCTGTGCTTTACTACGGCGGGTCGATGGTGTCCGACAGTCTGATTACAGTTGGGAATTTGTCTGCATTTTTGCTGTATGCGGCGTACGTCGGGGTGGCGATCGGCGGTTTAAGTTCCTTCTACTCGGAGATGATGAAAGGACTGGGTGCTTCCACCAGATTATGGGAGCTCATTGATCGTCAGCCTGCCATTCCACTAAAAGGCAAATTGAGAAAATAAAGATGCAATTTGCATTTTTATCACTTCCGTTTTCCCAGTTATCATTAAAGTTAATGAAGGTGTGATGACTGTGAAATGACATGGGGTATTAATTCGTAATTTTGGTGAAATAGGTGGACTCATTCCTTCCAGTCCACTGCAAGGGCACATTCAAATCAAGTGCACGTCATTTGCCTACCCGTCCAGACCGGATGCGCTCATTTTCAACGGCGTTGAGCTCGATATTCCAAGCAGTTCCGTGTTGGCCATTGTGGGTCCGAGTGGTTGTGGCAAAAGTACCATGGCGTCCCTTCTCCTTCGATTCTATGACCCGACGTCAGGTGCTATTACTATTGATGGAATGAGCATTGCACAGCTGGACCCCAAATGGCTCCGACACCAGATTGGCACTGTGAGTCAAGAACCGATTCTTTTCTCCACTTCCATCAAAGAAAACATTTTGTACGGAGCCATCAACCCTGATGAAGTCACCGAACACCGAATTCATCAAGTGGCCCAGGAAGCCAATGCTTATGACTTCATCATGAAGTTCCCCAGACAGTTTGACACTCTTGTTGGCGAAAGGGGCATTATGCTTTCTGGTGGTCAGCGACAACGCATTGCCATTGCCCGAGCATTACTCAAGGTTCCACCAACGATATCTTTATTTCATTCTATCCCATCCACAACCCACTCTCTACTTTATTTTTTCATGTGATTCTACTTTTTATTCTTTTAGAATCCAAAAATTCTTATCTTTGATGAGGCAACAAGGTAAGCTTTCAACAGTCACCTTTTTACGATACATTTGAATGCTTGTTTGTGACTTTGTAACATTTTGGGTTTCTTTGGTCCACAATAGTGCATTGGATGCAGAGAGTGAATATTTAGTTCAAGAGGCTTTAGAACGAATTGCCAAAAATCGGACAGTGATAACAATAGCTCATCGCCTTTCTACGATTAGAAATGCCGGTACGATCACATTTCCAATTCTACTATTCTGTTACACGCTTCTTTAAGTTTTATCTCTGTCCACAGTAATTTAGTAAATAATTTATTTGATTTAGATAAAATTGCTGTTCTGAACGAAGGAAAATTCAGCGAAGTGGGTTCCTACGATGATTTAATGAATATTCAAAATGGGACTTTCAAGAAGTTGGTAGAAAAGCAAACTATTCATCAACATTAATGACCAGAATGAGTTGCTAACATATAGAGTAGTAGCACCCCAAAATAATCATTTACAACGTCATTTTATTTAGTTTATCACAAAGTTGACTATCAAAGAATATTTACCTGTAATAAAAGACATGAATATTATTATTATATTTTAAATATCGTTCGTTTCGATTGCAAATTGTTTACTTCTATCTGCTACTACGCTTATGAGCTTCGCAATTTTTGACATTGGTTCAGTGGTTGGGATGTGAAGAGGACAAGAGGAATGAACCCGTGAAACAAAAAGAACAGGTGCGCAGTGCGAATCTTCATCTCTTCTCTTGAGGTTATTCGCGTGATTCTCGTGAGTGAGGTCTATCGACTGATTGAATGGAAATGACTGAATGGCTTCCGCCGCAGGGGATTCCTCTTCATTCAATTCCATAATAAGCGGACGTATGAGGGCAGGTTCAAGAACATGAGCCGAATTTCATAGAGGCGGCACACAGAATCCTTGATGACGGGATGAGATGAATGTTCATGACATTACATTTTACATTGCAGACTTTGCAGAGCTCGATATTGCGACTGCTATTTGCCAATATTAATAGTATGTTCTTAATTTAGAATATCGCCAAAGGGGATTCGGCTTGTTTTTGTTGATGCTTTGCTTTGTTCCACTACTTTTTTTATTGTTTTTTTTACTAGTGTTGTAGTCAGTCGGCTACAGCGTGTTTGAGACGATCTCAAATGGTCATACTCCTGTCCACAAGCCGACACTCTTACTCACTCAGTTATGGAATCCCAGTGTAGAAAAGTGTATTGGGCTCTAATCCCAATTCTGAGTCTTTTGATCTCGCTGGTTAATGAAAATTGTGCTTTGAAGATTTTAATTTTACATCCTTTGCAAGGAGGAAGTCATCGGGTAACAAACCAACTTGTTGGTTCTTGGCTGGCATCAATTTGTGTTTATTTGGGTCGAAATTATAAGGAGATTGATGAAACTACTATGTAATAGATACAATTGAGGGTTCTGGGCCGGGCATTGGAGAAGCGCGGTCACAATGTGACAACTGTGAGTTTCGTGAACGTAGGAGACAACGTAGAAGACCTTAGTTGGCGACATGAGGAAAGCAATGAGACAACACACCATTTGCTCACGGTAATTAATTCTGTGCTAAAAATCGATTGGACTACTAGAAGAAGCTGAGAGGAAATTAATTGGAGGCATGTGGAATGCGTTTTAGTTGGACAACCGTGCTGGCCATTATCCGTACATGACCCGGGAGCGTGAAGGGCGGTTTCATTTCCCGAATGAATTACTATGGGCCCAAGGTGACAACCCGCACAATTTACCATGGGATGCGTTCCTGCTCACCGAAGCACTTTGTCGAGCTCTGTTCCTGGACAACGACGAGCTTGGAAGACATTTAGTGGAGGTCGCGTTCGACGTGGCCATAGTGGACTTGATCAGCAATGAATGCGGTCTTGCACTGGCTCACAGTCTGGGGATTCAAAGTGTAGTTGCTTACTGGGCAATGTTTCCTATCGGTGGAGAAATGGAGTTCATTCCGTCCTTCCTGCCCACTTCAGTGGAGCCGAGTTTCCTTTCTCGTCTTTCTGCCGATATGAGTTTTGCGGAGCGACTGTACAATGCCTACTTGCGACTTGGGAGTTGGTTCGTCATGCAAATCCAATTCCATTTGGTTAGCAAGTACCTTGGACTTTATGCCATGCCAAGGACGAAAGAGTCGTCGTTGCAGTCGAGTGCCGGTGCCTCGGTGCCCTCACTCCAACTCCCCATGCCACATCCTCAGCACTTGATCGCTAATTTATCCGGAGTTCTTATCAACTCCGACTATTCCCTCGATTATGGGAAATTGTTGCCACCCAATGCGGTCAATGTCGGTTGCATGCAGTGCAAGCCAGCCGAACCTCTCTCTCAGGTGCGTCCGTACGACATGCTACGCTTCCTTGTTCCACTTTCTATGCAGTCTTCACTCTTTGTCTTTCACATCATCGCATCGAGATACCCGGGCTTTTCCGGCTTGCTCGTTCCTCCTTTGCAGCAGTCTTAATCATACTGTACACTCTAAAATAACACTCCGCACAACATCTGCATTCAAACTCCATAAATATCCGTGTTTTATTCTTTTCCATAAAATCTTCTCATTACTCGAATCCCTTTCAATTCGATACTTTGTGATTTAATTTTCTAGTCTTTTTATATAGCGGTGCATGTAAGATTTTTATCCGGAGATTGCGATTACATAATCATCAAACTCAGCGCTACCATTTACTGTATCACTGAAAAAAGGATATCTCAAATTACCACCGCGACACCGCATCATTCTACAGTAGCACTAGTAGCCAAAAAAAGAGTAAAAAGTGGAGCATTAAGAATTTCAGATTAAAATGGCGCAGTGAGTTCATTACGTTAAAGGAGAGCCAGGAATGACTGGAGGATGACGTCATCCTCCGTTATTGGCTGACATTAGTGTAAGCGTTATAACATCACATTAAGGCTGGTTGGAAAGGAGTCCAAGTGCAAATTTTTAGGATTACGCCTTTACGCCTTCTTCTACTCCCTCCTTCTTTTTCATTGCTTTTCGGCACTTTTTCCCTTCATCGTTCCTTTTCTAAAAAATTATATGATCATCACGTCCATCTCTTCAAACAGAAGCTGCAAAAATTCGTTCCCTTCATAATTATAGTGTAAAAGGAACTGTCACTTTGATATTAAATAGGGAAAGGGAGCATTTTAAAACTAACTGAAGCTAAGGTGAAAGGTGGATTTCCACCACGACACAGCACTTCTTCTTCTCAAAAAGAGATAAAGTGGAGCCTTGTGCAAAACGAAGGCAATTATTCCTTCACACACTTTGCACAGGTTTGAACATATACACGTAGACGTAAGAGAAAGAGCAGACAAGACACAAAAGTATACATAAGAGTAGAAAGTGTATTTTGTGGGAGGCAGGATCCGAAAGGGGTAAAGGCAGGGTTCCATTAAAATTCGTCTTTATATTGTTATTATACTTATTTGCCCGGAGCGAATGACTTTTCCTTCACCCGGGTATTTTAGGGATGTAATAAACTTATTGGTTTTTGGTATATAGAGAATGTTTGAATGCTGGAACGTGTGCGTGTGTGAGAGTGTGAGAGTCATTTCCTTTCCTGGCGATGCTGTTTCCTCGCTTGGCAATTTCCTTTTCTCTTTGGCTCATTCAGCATTTTATAAATTGCATTCCATCCCTTTAAAACTGTCGCTTTTCTAACTCGTTCAAGAAATATGACCCAACGAGGAAGCAGGCCGAACAACCCGAAGACGAACAGCTTTGCTCTTCCTCCCAGTGTACTTTCTCTTCATAAGATAAACTTTTGAACAAAGAATACCAATTTTTCATCATCATCAGCCTCATCATCATCATTTGTGTTTTTAATGATCTATTAAATGACTGCTTTACAGTTATTTTTGTAATTGCAGGAACTGGAATCGTTCATGCAAAGTGCTGAACCACATGGAGTCATTGTGTTTTCCATGGGAGCTTTGTTCGATGCAGCTGTGGCTCACAACCTCATCCCTAAATTATTTGCGGCTTTCTCTCGACTCCCACAAAAGGTCATTATGAAGGCAAATCTGATCATGCCGCCTGATTTCGTTGTACCCCCAAATGTCAAGATTGTCAAATGGCTCCCTCAACAGGATCTTCTCGGTACATGTCATTTTTGCAACAGAAAATTTCCAAAAAATTGAAACAGTGTATTCTAAAAGAGTAGAGTAGCACATTCTAAAAATAGTTTACGTTCGTTTTTTAAAAAATTGTGATTACTTGTGGAATCGGATGGACAGACGTCAGAAAGGATTCGTTTATTGTGGATTCGTGACCAGACTACATTTGCGTAACGCAGCACGTAGACAAAAACGCTTCTAATGCATTATATGTTTGAACCTTATAAGTTATAACGATTTCCGTGTGATGCGGGCGGAAGAAGGATGATTCGAAAAGTAAATGTAATTTTCTATAGTCTGGGGTCATATAAAACATGAGAAACACCGTAAATTTTACCAGGTCATGCGGGAACGAGGGCATTTCTCTCACATTGTGGCCTTCATGGGGTCATGGAAGCCATGTGGCACGGTGTTCCAATCATTGGAATGCCCATTTACGGGGATCAGTTTGATGTGCTTGTACGAATCCAGGAAAAAGGCATCGGACTTCCACTCTTCAAACACGCCACCGATCACCAGATTTATGACACGCTCAACGCCATTTTGTCCAATTCCAGGTAACATCCTTCCACAAAAAAAAACTGACCAAACGACTATACTGACTTTTATACTTTATTTGAAATCAATTTTATGATTTCCTTCTCATCCTCATCGAGCTAGGTTCATTCCCTGCTTTACCTCTGAATGTTATCCGGGGACTGAATTCTTGAAAACAGTTTTCATGATTTCAACTCAACATTTTATTCTCATAATTTTCAGCATGAAGTCCAACTGCAAAAAATGGCAAAATATCCTGAGAGATCAAAAGGAACATCCACTGGATCGAGCGATTTGGTTCATCGAGTTCCTCTCACGACACGACGGTGGACACCATTTGAAACTCCCAAGTCGCTTCGTTCCCTGGTACACTTACTTTTGTGTCGACATCATCTTGTTCGCATCCGTAATCCTATTCTGCATTATGCTGATTACTTTGAAGAGCTTCCAAAGATTTTGTAAAATTCGTCGTAGTATAAGCATTAAATCTTTGAATGCGACGTTGAATCCACAAAGGAACAAAGTGGATTAAAATCAATTCCACGAATTGTAATTAATATAATTGTTGAACAAGGAAATTATTAAAATGTGGCATTAATTAAAAAAACCACTTTGAGCTGTTTTCTCTGGAAACATTTGTAAAATGTGAACCATTCAGCCATGAGCGATCGTTGCACAATGATGTCTGCTGACGTCATAGGGATCTAGCACACGGACACGTGAGGAAGTTGGAATCCACAGATCTTCAGGTGACAAAGGACGTCTTAAGATTCATCCATCTGCAAGTAATGTGCGCTGTGGCGTGTTGTGTCGTCGTCCAACATTTGTGATGGTGATGATGATGATGTTACATAAGCTTCCGTCATGTAGAACATCCATTGAACAAGTGATCCGAGCATTATGTGTGTTCCAGATAAATCCATATTAGAATATACACACTTTCTTCCTTTCTTAATCTCTTTGCTCGTCTGGAAGATCAATCGGTCTTGTCGCGCATCTCGCATCTGTAACAAAAACCATCCTTGACAATGGACGGATTTTCCGTTCTCGTTCCCTCAATTCAAAGATCTCCCTCTTTTACGCTTTAGTACAGTTCAAAGTATTACTCCCATCGTATTTAATACAATGCGTCAACAAGTAGGACTTATGAAATGTAGGAAATGGTACAAACAGACTTTGGTTTTTTCCAAAAAATATAGTTTGAAAAGGAGAAAGGAGGGGAATCAGTTCGGCGGTGATGGTTTTAGTGCGTTTCACGATTTCATTTGCCCCAGAATCATTTGATCTTCTATCTCGAAAAAAAACATGTTTGTCAAGCAAGCAGAGGAAAATTTCAAGATGAGACGAAACGGGACGAGAAATTGAGCATATTGAACTGTAAAAGGGAAACTGGGTTCACTAGTTTGATAAAAGGTAATCGTGGAAAGTGCTTTGTAAATTCACTTAAGGTTTCCTCTTCTCATCTGTCTGTCCTGGTTTTTTATGCCGGGAGTGAAATGGCTCAAGTCATGTGTGAGAATTGTGTGTCTGTATATGTGTAATGGTACCATGTGTGTATTGTAGTAAGCCAACATGCACAACTTTGCAAATCTGATCATCTCATCTTCAAACCCAATTTTCTTGTAAGATACAATATTTATAAGTGCAAAAGATAGATCCAGAAAATTGTCAATCATTTTCAAATTAGAAAATTGGATGATAATGTGGCGCTCCTCCTTCTCCAAGGCTCCAAATCAAATAAAGGCCATGTGCGTGGAATCATCCATGAAAAAGCAATGGATATTGACTCACTCACTCACTTTCTATTCTTCATGTATCTAAAAATAGACTTTCGGGATGCGAAATGCTCGCCCAAGATGCGAATTACCTTTTTACCTGTGCAGAACGCGTTCCTTGTCCTTTTAAATAATTAAGGGGCCCAGACACTGTAAATCTTGGAGTTGTCAGTGTAAAGTTGTCCATTCAACATTCATTGCATCCCATATGTGACACGTTGAGACGTTCAGTCCTTGTGCTCCTTCAATGTAATTGCCACTGTATACTACTTAACGTCAACGTATCATGTCGTCTGACTCCACACGTCCATCTTCATTTGATTTCAACTGCAATGTTACATCGTCTAATTTGATTTTTTAAAAGATATATTTTTTGAACTCTTTGAACCCTCTTTTTCTTGAAAGAAAGGAAAATCTGGGAAATCGTTAAATGTCATCTGGATGATGTGACTCAAATGATTAAATAAATAGGACATATGTAAAGAGAAAATTGGGCAACAACTACTAACAACTCGTTCACTGTAGTCTTTACGGATTTGAGTGTGATTGTAAAAGCTTAAAATTTAAATCTGGACAAGTGTACGAACGAGAGTGTTATTCGTTTCAAAATCCCTTCGGTCTGGTGTATCCAGAGAATCCAGACTTCCAGACGTCGCTGAGCTGGTTGGTGCCTGGAGAATCATCGTGTATGATCATCATCCCTGGAAATACATGGAATATTAACATGAGCAGTGAACGTAATGCAAAAGAGATGATGAGCTTATGCTTCTACTTTCACTAGAACACTTATAACTCATATGAGAGGAACTCAATTCAAATGGCAAACATTCATTTAACCATATGGAATTTGGGATTGGATTGGATGTGTGTGTGTGCATAGCTTGAAGCTTGTCAAAGTAATCTTCCAAAGTCTCCTCTTAACTCAACCGAAATAATTCCTTCTCTCCCACTCAAATCCCACACCATTAGGTTTTACATACATTCCGCGCTACCCGCCTTAATTCTTTCCAGCCACAACTCGGCTTTTTTTCCAGCATCACACCGAAAATATACCAAAACCATTTATAACTGTGCTTAATGCTTATTTTTCCCATTACACATCGTTTTTGATTTTGTGTTAGCCGCTTTGTTCACCTGTATAGTTCACTTCTTGGATGGACTTTCAAGCGAAAAATTACCCATTAATGGTATAGTTTGGTAAGGCATTAAAAATACAAAAGTTGGAGGAGCAGGGAGCAATCATGATTCATCGAAAATCAGCCTACGTGATTGCAATTGCCTCTGTGCTATTTACTACCTTTAGTCGGTGAAAGTGGAAAGAGAGAAAAACGAGAAGGTAACGACTTTCCACGAAATGAGAAGAATACAAAAAGCTGTTCTGTTGCGGACCCTTGGTAAAATGTGTAACTCGACCACCACCGCTGTTGCAGCCACCGATGCTTCTCGGGCAGCATTGCCAATTCCGCATAGGTTTTGCTACCTTACATAGTTTTTCGACCCGACTCTCCGTTTTTATGTACAACTGGAGATGTGGACGAAAGAAAGTTGTTGTCTGTTCCACGGGTTTTAAGAGTAAGGGAGCAAAAAACCCTAAGCGACGTGACATGCGACAATGATGAGCAACTGTGACTGTGTGAGAGAGATACAAACCACTCCAGAGAGAGAGAAACCGGAGATGAGCACACAAGAACTGGAACAGGAACAGGAACCCATCTCCAGTCAAAGGTACACAAAACTCCAGGAAGACAAGCATGCACACAACGTGTATCCCACTAACTATAGAAAATGTGCGTTCATAGCGTTTGTTTCTTCCTTCGCTTTCGTTTTTCCAGTCCGACTTTTCTCTTCTGGTCCTGTCTACATTTCACTTTCACTCTGCCCAATGGCTTTTCCCTTCAAGTTTGTTTTTGCATTTGACCGCATTGGCTAACGTGGTCCACAGGGAACAGTCCGTAATGTACATATTTCTAGGCCTTCAAAGTGCAAACGCAAAGTGCATCAAAGTATCCTATTGGTTTCACTTTCCTCTTTCCATCTCTCGACTATTACAGTCGAACTCACTCACTTTCTCTTAGTCCCAGTGTGCAAAACTTGATATTGATATCCTTGCTTCTTTGCCTTTCTCTCTTCACCGTTCCAAAACAAACACTCACATTTTCAAAAATTCTTTCGTTTAAGCAGTAAAAATTTGATAATCATTGTCCTTATTACGAGATTGAATAGGACGAATGTGAAAATGAATAGGAATAATATTAAACGAGAAGGATTTCATTCACTCATCGTGAGACATTAGACAACTGACAGTATCGAGCGAAGAGACGGCTTGTAGAGCCGTTTCATTTCTCCGGGAAAGGTACAATGAAGGAAAAGCCCGGTTACGAAGAGAAACCTATCCGGGTAACTAGAAGACGGCAGGTAAGAATGTCTAAATGGGTCTTCTTCTGTCGGGGGTATTCGCAGTGCAATGCACTTTCGCTTTTTTTGCGATATAAGCCTGGATGGAATATAGCGCAACTTGCTATAGGCTTTGCTTTCTATACTATATGAGGTGTAACATGGCCAAACGTCATATAACCTCATTTGGAAGACTTTTGCAACTTGCAACGACAGTGGTGGGGTTATGAGCTACAAAAATTCGTTATCCACACCAGAAATCCTGGAAGAATGGGCAAGATGCAAGGATGATGAGAAAATGTACTTTTTTCAGCTCTTGTTAAATGGATTTGGTTAGGAGGATTCATAATAGTACAAGCGGGATTTTTCTATAAAAAACGAAATTCGGGTGATGAGAGTGAGACAGGGAATAAAGCGGCTACTATACGTGCAGAGTTTGGATGAAGAAGAAGCAAGCTCACATTCCACACTTTCGCATCATCCTGAATCCTGACTGAGCTATTAGTGATTATAAGCCGCTTCCGTCGTCAATTTCCTTGCCTATTTCGTCCCGGTTGAATTTTTGGTGGTGCAAGAGACCTCGGCTTAAAAGCATTCGCGGGTTCTTTCATGCTCAGATTCCATTAGGTGGTGTAAATCTCTTTATGTAGTTTCAATGTAGGTATTTTTCACGCGGAGGTGCCGGGTGCGGCTCATGACATGACGAAAAACCCAGTTTTGGAATTACGGACGCTGAGCATAAAAATATAATGCTACCAAAATTGATTGATAATATTTCAGTCGCAGCCATGTTTTTAATTTTGCTTCGTACAATTTCTGTTCCACAGATTTCCGGTGCTTCAGCCTGATGAGAGCTACAATTTTGGTCAGCAAGTAATCCCGTTAGAAGAAGATTGGTTCTGGAAAAAATGAGTGTGGCGAAGGCGAAGCACCCAGTGCTCCTTATTAGTCGAAATGGGAAGATAAGTCGCCTGATGACGAAGTACATACATAGTATAGTTACAACCTGTGTTCATTTGACAAAAAGAAAGGTAGAGACAAGCTAGCATTAGTTAAGTGGGTACAAAATGACAGGTTTAAGGACAGAAGGAAACTCCGAAACCATACAAGTTGAAAGTAAGCTTGTTTAATCATAATCTGGCGAATGTATTGAGAGAAACGTGGGGACTTCTTGGCTCCACTCCTGCTTTTTTGAGCTGGTCGCGGGTGCCCGTGACATTTTGCGGTGAAAAGTAAGCTTTGAGCTCCACAGCATAGCAACTTCAGTTCGCGAGAAGTGGGTTATAAAAGGTTCTTTCGTTTGCTTTTTCCCCATGATTCTCATTTGGTAATGTTATAGCCAAATGATTTCCTTTCTCCTTTCGGTGTATAGGAGGAACGCGGAGCGCAGCAGTGTCCCCTTGCAAAATGCATTTTGCATGGTGCTTTCTTCGTGAGTTCTGCCCTTCTTTGCAAAATTCAGGTCCTGCTTCCCTATTGCCTATTGCCTGGTAGCTTTCACGTCTTGCCATTCCTTTACACACTGCCGATTGAACACAATGGGTCAAAATATGCTTTCTCATGTTCTCTCACTCAATGAGACTTCATACAGGCAAATCTTTGAGTTATTCACTTTCACAATAAGGAATTTGGGTCGCTTCATTTCTTCGTGGTTCTCTTCGTCTTTCTACTCCTAAAAGCTACACGCTCTTCCACTCAAAACGTCCTTTACATTTTTCTTCTCCAGCAATAGCTCTAGAAGTGTTCTCTGACTTTTCCAGTTTGCGCATATCAAAGTCAAATGGATTCTTTTATATATCTCATACATACGCTTACTGCTATTTATTCATTTGAAAGAGCAAACACTTCAAAAACTTCAAACGTTCAAAAGAAATAAAATTTTAGGATGGATGGAGCCGCTGGAGCTTAGCTGGAGCCCTCTCCCCTTTTTGATCCTGTCTGTCATATGTCATATGAATCAAAAAATGATGGAATAAACAGCCACCATATTATGACTTGTACAGCTTTGCTTACTTTTATTATGTCATATCAAAATGTCATAATAAGAAAAATGATATCGAACGAACAGAAGAAGCCAACTAAATTGTCCGTTTCCAGGAAATTAAACAAAGGAACCTCAAAACAAAGAAATAAGTTAAAGGGCGGAGGTAAGTTCGTTGAGTACATGTGCATTCGTGTGGATTCCTTACAACTTCTCTCTAATCAGCAATCAGAGTACAATTTCTTTCCAGGATTTGGATTTTTTCGTTTGGTTTCACAATTCAAAACTTTTTCTTAATTTTGTGTGTGCCATGAACTTTAATTTTCCCATGGCCAATGGCAATTTGCTAATTTAGGTGCTTCTTTGCTAATGAATTTGGATTTTATGGTAATGACTGTCATTTAAATTGTAATTTTTGAACAGCTTGCTGCAGTTATTACTTCATTTTTTTTAGCACTATGAATGTTTGTAGTTTTTGTAAAATGTGTAAAAGTAGTACATAGTAAAGCGAGTATGAAGGAAACGCGCAAGTCTTTTTGTGTTCTGGTTTTGAAAAGCAGAGTAAAAGCCAAAGCCAGCTGTGTGTGGGGAGGAATGGCATGTCGCATCGGTTTTGGCTTGCTTGGTTCCTTTTCTTTTTACTATGTCTCATGTCTGCAGTTTGCTGTGTGTGCGACTTCGACTTGCGAACTTGCGACTAGACTCGGATGTCGGATCGTCGGATTGCAATCCAACTCATCCAAGTGGGTTCCACAAGCAACGAAGCAACCCTCTGCCTCAGTCTCGTTCCAGCCGTGGGACAAAATTGAGGTTTCTCCACCGCCACCTCCGCATTTCCATACTACTTGACATTTTTTGTGTTTTCTCCAGCAAAGTCTCAACAATCCTATATATCGGGTAACTATCTTCATCTTTAATAGCAAGATTACTTTGCTCTCTGTGAATTTAAGCCTTGGTGAACCGTGGAAAAAATTTACGGGGGATTGTGAGAAGGGTTTTTTTTTGTAAACTCGTGTCGTGATATTAAGCCGGTTGAGAAAAAAATTGGGTCACATCCAGAGCTTTCTTCCAGAATGCGAATCTGCGGAAATTAGTCGATTCATGTAGCCTCGACACTCACTTTTGGTTAATTACTAGCAAATTCGGTGGACACTGTTTTTGAAAAGTTGGATTTTGGATAGGTTGTGTGTTTATTGAGAAGAGCAGGGGCTGTTGGCATTGTTGTTGCAATCTTTGTAGACACAGGAGGAAGTACTAAACAAACAGAAGCGGTTTTTCTCGTCGGCGGAGAAAGAAAGTGAAGTGTCATTTTGTGTGTTGTGAGTTTAGCAGAGCGTAAACTGTCAAAGTGCTCAGGTGGGACATTCCGGACACAAAGTCACTTATCACTTTCACTGAGAAACTCAATTCCACTGTAGAAAATCGGGTTTTGTGGACAGACACAAAGTGTCTTCAACTTTTTTTCACTTTTCTTCAGGTCAACAAAACGAAACAAAAGGAAAGAACAAAACCCGGAAGGAAAATTGTAAAAAATGAGATCTTGTGTCGTCAACCCACCTCTTGTTTCTATAAAAGTTGATACAAGGATTACATTTAGTATTTAGTATGCATTAGTATAGGAGTGGGGGTTTGAAAAGGAAAGGTGTGGGGTGTGGGTATAATTAGTCAGTAAGCAATTAAGGACAGGTGCTGTTCATGAATGAAGAGAGGTAGCAAATTGTTTGTTGAACATTTCGGAAGAGTATGAGTATTGTCATTTGACGGAAAATGATTGGGAATGTGGACACTAATTAGGTCAGAGGAATGTAGTGGACGAGGAGAAGGCGGAACGTCTACGATTGATTTGCAATCGGAACTGAAATGTCCATTACATTGATAATGCAAGCGACCTTTAACGACAACTCTTCCAGAGGAAAATGCACTTTGTCACTGACGTGACTGACTCCACTTTAGTTTTTTTATCCTGGACAATCGACTCTTGTCGCGGTTCAACTTGAAGTGTCACCACAGTTTAGTAACTTTTCTTCGGAATTGTATGGGCAACGAGAACGACATCCACTTGAAAAACCAATTACTGTACTATAGTCTAATGGTTACAAAGAATTTACAAAAATAAGTTGTTAAGTTATGTGCAAATCATGGAAAATGAAATTTTTTGATGAAATTGCAGATTGCAGAGTGGGAAAACAGCGGGGAAACCAAAAAACTAAAACAAAAAGTGAAGAAACGAAGGTGCATTTGACAGAATTCATGAACAAATCTCTGTGAAGAACAAAAGGAAGTGAAAGTTATGACTTTACGACTGTGTTTGTAAAAGTTTGTTGGTTGCTTGTGATTTTTGTAAAGTGCTTCAGGTTGTGTGTGTGTGTGTGTGGGTATTTTGAAAAACACCCCTTTGTAAGAATTTGAAAAAGAAAGAAAAACACTCGTGCTTCCCCGGAGCACAAGACAAGAACGAAATCGGGAGGAAAGAGAAACTAACTGTCAACAGAAAAGAAGAAGAACGTGAAACGTGTGAAAATCTGGAGAAGAAGAAGAGAGAAAGAGAGTCGATAGCGTTCATCATCGTGTTTCATCCTTTTCTTCCCGTGAAGTGAAGGAAGAAAGTGTGGTGAAGTCGAAATTAGTCTGGTGTGACAAAAGGAAAAGCAACGTGACGAGAATTTTGTCATCTGTATGGTCTGTATCGTATAGTCAATAGATCCGGTGTGTCGATGACGTCGTTGTCATTCGCGGCGATCGGAATGGACCTAGTCCATGATACGAGTCGGGAACCTCTTTCTCGTCTGCTCTTAAGGGAACAACTGTTTCGTATCTTGTTGGTGTCTTCCTTCCTTATTCTCACGCATGGAACTCCAGCATCTCCACTGTCACCGGCACCGTCGTTTTCTCCAGTCCGACGCTATGCTCCACTAAAATGGAATACCGCGATCACGGATGACAACATCCATCCTCGTTTTGATGGACGTGGAAATCGCCACAACTCTGTGGTGCATTGGTCCAAGAAATTGATTCTCTCTTGAACCCAAAACATACTCAAGGAAAAAGCCCGGCGATAAGAAAGACAAGACACAGACCTGGAGAACTGCTGGACAACCATCCTTAGCGTTATCAATTCAAATTCATACTATATATAATACGTCAAGGGGAAAAACGAGCAGCAGTGTCTGTCTCCTAGACTTTTATCTTTCCCTTATCGTTGTCCTACACTTGGACACATGCACTTCCGGACCAAATGTATCGTTTTTTTGTGAAGTTTGAACAAAAACGAGAACCGAATGTAATCAAGTTGTGAATCTTTCCGATAAAATACAAGGTTCAGTGAAAATGGTGAAGAAGTCAATATGGTCCATGTCATAGAGACGCGCTCCGTGGCTCGGGAACATTGTTTGATGAGAACCAAGTGTGAAATTACAATAGGAAACGGGTATTTTTTATGAGACGTGTGTCATGGTGCGTTTAACCAGACAGACATGGTGTAAGAGTACTATTGTGAACTCCCAATTTTAAGACAATGCAATGTGAATTGTGGCACGTGTGAGTGCAGTGTGTTCCAGTCGCATTTTCCTCGATTCTTGTTCAATGTTCCATTGAAAATGACTCGGACGGAATACACAACAGAGTTCTTATCATTCCACTTTCTAAAGTGATACGAGGGAGAAAGCGTGTGGCAGGAGAGCAGGAGGAGAAAGAAGAGAAACTACTCTGCGGAACTTTCATCCATAAATATATAATTTCCTACTACTACTACTACTTTTCATCCTGCAAGAGTCTTCCTGTCCCCCCTTGCCTGCACCACTTTTTCCTTTTCCAGGGTACTAATACAAATACTACGACTACAACGCACACAAGACAACTCGAGTTCTTCACCCAACTGTCTCATCTCACGAATGACACCATGCAAAACCATTTCCATTCCTTAATTAACTCAACAACAACACCAACCTTCGCAGTACATCGTGTCCAATAAAGATTGAGCCGAGCGTACTATATACACGAAACAACATCGTCATCTTTGCTCTTTCAAAGAGCCTGTTGCGTGACATAAAAAAGATATTTTCCAGGTGGATTTTGTTTTTTCGCCAATTCCAGTAGATTTTCTCGATGGTTTTGTATATGCTCGTCCTGTTGTTGTTCCATGTCTCGTCGAATTTACCCGGATTGAGATGAAATTGTGCTACCGCCACAAACAGTCACGTTCCAAGTCAAAACTGAAGAGCGTTTTAGCTCCTTACTTTGACTAGTCACTAGCAAACAAGCTGGAGGCGACGTTGGCTCGTATAAATCCTTGATACAGTGTGTCTCCAAGGCTTTTCACCTGTCCTCCTCGGATTTCGGAATATTTTCGGAACGGGTGCGGAGGAAGCAGAAACCCAATTCTCTATAAGCCACACTAATAATAATAATCTTTTTGCAGTATCATTAGGGACGGATGATCATCCTCCGCATTTGAACCCTAATTGCACTCAGAACTAAAGACGCGTCCAACGCTCCTCTTCTTAAAACTTGTCGCAAAACAAAACTGTGGCTCGTGGAATCCCAGAGTTTAAAATATTAAAATAAACGACAACAAGAATTTGTTTCGTTGACCAACATCGTTTGTCATCGTTTTTTGTGTGTCAGTGAAAAGTGACGACGGTGATAGAAGAGTTTTCTTCCTTCCCGTCGTGATTACGAAGTCGGCAAATCTTCCTGTCTACGTATATAGTCTCCAGTAGGTTGTTTTTGCACGTGAAAAAGAACGACGTGAGTCGTCGCAAGTTGCCGTCATCATGCCTGGTGGAAGGAGAGGATTAGTTGCTCCTCAAAATACTTTCCTGGAGAACATCATCAGGAGATGCAGCTCACAACGTAAGTCAACCACTCATTCGTCTCATTCTTTTAACGACACTTTCTTCTTCTTTTCTTTTTCTTCTTTTATTTCGTCTTCATCTGCAACGCTGCCTTCTTCTTCTGCTTTTGGAAATTCGAATTTTTTTTACACTCGTACTATGACGATCACTTCCAATCCGGAGGAAGAAACTTTCCAAAAATTCATTCCCTAATTGCGTTTCACATCACGGAAATGTCGCAAATGAAGATTTAATGGGCAAATAGAAAGAACATGTCGCGAGAGTAATTTCACCAAATTAGCAAATCCGATTCGTTTTTTTAGGAAATTGGTACCAAAAATTGAATTAGTCGTTTTCGATGTGAGCTGTGCCCTTTTTTATGTAGAGTCAAAATTTATTTTCCGTTGCTTCGATTTTTGAAAACAGCATATGGAATGGGGATGGAAAGGTAGGTGGAGGAACAAGGAATCAGAGGGAATCGTGTGTGTGAATCTCTGTTAGTGTTATTGCGTATCAGAATGTGTAAAAGTGTTGGAAGAATGGTCGTTTTGCCTTTCTCAAGATTTATTCATTGATTTATGTTGGGATGCCAAGGGTCCTTTCTTGCACCCTAATCTCTCCAGCCCGACTGCAAATGTGAAATTTGCAATATATCAAAATGGAAGCAAAGCAACAACATTCTTATCGAACTTCTGTCTCTTCCTTTTCTTTCCTATACACCCATAAAATGCTTGTCGCAATGGCTTCAGTTTTCCATAAAATGCTCTACCAGATTTTGCATCGTTTCCATCCAAAACAAACATTGAAACTGTCACTCTTCCATTTGAAACAGAACGGAATCCTTCAAACCTCATTTGGCAAAAAGGTACTCCTAATACAATCACATCAAATGGATCCACACAACAGGACAAAAGCACTTTCGTCTTTTTCATTTCCATTCATCCGTTGTTGTACTGTTACGTTTAGGATCAGTTTGAACGAAATGGCTTTTTGCTTCATTTACCATTACAAATCGGTGCTTTCGGTTTTCTCGCTCGGTTAAAATCCCCTGTAGGTATTACATAAAAGATAAGAGCAAGTTCAAAGTTCAAATGACTCAGTTTTGGTGAACGATTGTCACTAGCGTCATTACGAATGACGGATGAATATCTTGGGGAACATTGTGTATAAATTGTAAAGTGTCCTATCCTTACTTTTTCTGACCCGGAGGCTTGGTTTGTCTGGAGATTTGTCCTGGAGTCGTCCTCCACACCTTGGAACACAAACGAGATTTTGATCTATAAATACTGCAAAATCGCCGAGGGTTTTAATGTTACGGTTTATTTTTAGATCTCAAAAAAACTAATTAGCAACTACGACGTCTGCGTTTCTGTTGTCAACCTCCGTTCTTATCGTCTATACGAATGGTAAAAGCTGGAGGTTGCATTGCTATTGCTATACACTGCATTTAGTATATAAAAGAAGTTCAAGTGGTTCTATAGTTTCAGTTGAAATAAGGTACAGTGGTAGTACATAGTACAGTCTGAGTTGTGAGTGTGAGATCGGAGACCTACTTGTTAAAAGGGAAAGACACCTTTCTTGTGTTCTGAGTACTTTCTCGCTTCTGGAATTTCTTTTCTGTCAGTTTGCGGAACTGAACTATTTCCTTGCTTTCACTCCTTTTTTTTCTCCCTATTCAATTTACTCACTTCCCCTTTCTCTTCCAGGAGCTATGCAACTGATAAGCTTTCTCAGCTTAAAAGATCCACAAAATCGCATATCCTATACCACAAGAAAGGTATTTCTTCTCCATTCTGGTAACTGCGTGCTTCTTTTTTTATTCTCTATTCATTCATTCCATGACTCCAATTTCCTTTTTGCACATTTTTCCTTTCATTTGTTTCTTGATTGTTATTCCACACTAAATACAATCCATTATTTCACCGTATAAGTATTACTACGTTCAAGCTTAAAATTGGCTGTACAAGATGACAACTTTCAACAACAACTTTTAAATATAAAAAACTAGTATTTATTGTCCAACGGCGGACTTTTATGTCGCTCGCTTCTCAAGTCAGACTCAAAAGGGTAGACTCATACTCTACAGAAGAAATGGGCGACTCTCTCAAGATGTGTTTGCATGGAAAGGCTTTTAGCATGATGACTACTGAAATGAGCAAAGTTTTTGGTTCTAGACAGCGAATCTTATGTTCCAATTCCAACTCTTAAGGAAAAGGTAGATGAAATTTAATCCATTAATTTATTCCTTTTAATAATCAGAGTTATTAATAGAACGCGCATAATCGCACAGAATGCACTCTACGATGATGAAGACTCCAAAACTCGAATTGGAACCCGGAGACACGCCTCCTTTCTGATTTCCTAATCTGGACAGCATTCCACTTTATTGTTAAGTAGCATGTCTCACGTTTTCATATTGATATCATTTTTTGAAACTTCGCGTGTTAGTTATAAATTAATTAATCGTAGATTAATTTGTTATTTGAATCTGACTTTAGTTTTAAAATCATCATGACCCCAATTGCACATGAAATAATGAAGCAGAAAAGGTAAAACGTTGGCTGTGGCTGGTTTCCGTCTGCGTTTGGTCATAACATAATAAAGAATAATCTATTTGCATGTTGTAATAATGGGAAACGAGGAAACGGAAAGATAACCTTTTGGACAAAAGAGAAAAGAGGCCATCTTGCCAGAATTAATAAATGTCACATAATTCTCACAGATATGAACGTTTTTTTGAGTTCGTATCCATTTTTCTATATACTCTATTTTTTCCTTGAAGTTCTTTTTGAAGAGTGCTTTGAGAAGGACGCACTTACATGAGATGGGACGATGAGCCCTCAGCGTTTTTGTATTTTTATAAAAAATCGAATTTTGGAAATTCGGTTCCCTTCCCAGTACAGAAAATCTGCTTTAAAGAACAGCATAATTAGTTAATTGAAGTAAAAATTGCAAATTTCTGTTTAACGTAATGAATGAAATACTAGGGTTATAATAGTTGATTCATGATTCATGACTCGTGACGACGGAAATTGACAGTGACATCTGCTATGCTTTTGGCAAATACTTTCAATTTATTTGTCTCTGGACAGACTTAGAGATTCGATGGTCAAGGGAATAATGGGAATATGGAGTGTCCACACGACTACAGCAATTCAATATACAATACAATCGAAATTAATGTGTACTCCAAGTTCCTGAGGTTAAGGGTACGGCGAAAGTTGTTTGGAACATGTTTTTAGGTTTTGTGTGTTTGAATTGTAGTGGTCGTTGCCGTAGTCCGTTTTGTCACGGTTGGGGTTTGTGGTAAAACAAGGAAGTAATCTCGCCAAGTTTCTCTCCGTTCTCCTTTCTTTGGTTGGACTCTTTGCGCCTTTGGCTCTGAAACAGTTACACTCAGGAAGGAAATGAATTATGGATGAAAAAAACTTGGTTATTTTCCCTCTTTTTCTTTCTTTGCTGCTGTGATGGTTCTTGAGACTGACTGAGTGAGACTATAGAAGTAACTACACTCTGATTCCTGTTCCTCTTCGTCTGCAACGACCACTTCTTTCACTTCTTCTTCTCCTTGTTCTTGAGGAACACTTCCTGGTACTGCCACTTTAGTATCCACTTGTCACAAGGGATTATATGGAGACTTTACGCAAGACCAAAAGAGATTCATTTCTATTATCCGACTGTGCCTCCTACGTAAGGATAATAAGGTATTCTCCTTTCATCTTCCAAATGTGCGAGGATAGTTGCAAAATGCATCCCGAGTCATTCCACTTCTCCTGCAGATCATTTTCTCTGTCTTTGCCCGTCATTGTCGGACTGCACCACGACGAAAACCACCGATTCCCGATGACTGTCACTCTCTTCCCTGGTCCCTGTTCACTTCTCAGGAAATCTTCTTTTCCCTCAAGGGGGATTTCTCATTCCTTGGCGTCCGCCCTGCTAACTTGACACGACATGACAAGCCGCTAACGTGTTCATAGCATTCGTACCACAGGGAGACCCAAATGAAAACCTTCTCTCCGCACTTTCCAACTTATGGTTATAGCCTTTAGGCAAACCCAACGCTTTTCGCACTCGCAGCAAAAATGTTTGATGATGTTCCGTAGAAACTTTCTGGAATTTTTGAACGTTGTAATTATTAATCTCGACTTTCTGTTTACGTTTCTGGCTACTTACTGATTCTTGGAAGGCTCAATGGCCAATTTTACGGTTAGACTTTCTTGTTTCTCAGGAACAATATGAATTATCCAGAGTTCTGCGAAAATGTAACAATTTCAGTTTTTGAGTTGTTTTCTTTTGTAAAAAAAGAAATGGGAAATATAAAGAATGCGCGACTGCACATTGTGGATGAGGCAAGAGAAAGCAAGGCTAATATGTCAAGCGTTACAGAGCGGAAGACGCTTTTGGGAAAAGACGAAGATGAGTTTCTTGCTCAGTGTGTGTCACAGCGGGACGTCAGTGTAATATCAAATCCATTGTGGCTGATCGGGGAACCAATAAGGGATTATGATCCATGTCCTAAGTATAAATCCCGTCTCCTTACATAGACGGAGGAGAAGGCGGAGCAGTAATAGAGAAATCATCGCTCTCCTCCTAATGTGCTGTTTCTTTTACCATTCACATTCGGAGACCAATTCAAAGGTATGCAATGCATCACAACCACCCATTACACATCCTTCACAATCACAATGGGTAGAATGAAGATGACTCTCAACTCACGATGATCATTATTTTTTGATGCATGAGTTCCTTCTGATTACCTTCTATTTCAAAAATAAACTTTCTTTTTTTCTATTGTCACAATTTGGCATCATTTTGAGTGGTCATAGTTAATTAACCTTGTTTTGAAGCCGGGATAGGTAAACGCACCAGTTTGACTTATGGGTACCCAAATTGCGAATTGAAAATAAAGAAATACAAAAAGCAGCTGATTCCCTGTAATTTGGCAGCTGTGCAATTTAATTCAGTCCAGGGAAAAGTGGTTTTGATGCGAACTTTGAATCGTTTCATTGTGTGTATTTGGTTTGTACTAATGCGAACGTATGGATTTTTGCATCGATTGGCGAAATGAAGGAGAAGGTCGCGTTTTCTCCAGAAGGAAATGGGATGGGTGCACCGTGCTATAGGAACGTTTTCTGCAGACATTGGCACAAGTATAGAGTAGTCACACACACATGCACACACCCAGCAGCAGCAGCACACGCCAAAATGCTCAAGGGACTCAGAGAAGAGAGATAGGAGTTTGAAGAGGAACGTGCGGGTAGACAGTTTTGCCACGGCAGTTGTGCTCTTCTGTAATGTCGATGCCCGAAGAAGGTAAGGGAATGAAGGCGACCGACGTCGAACATTCATGTCTCTGCTGATTTGATTGATTCGAGACGAATTGATCCAGCCGAGCGCGTATTACTCACTTTGCCTCGAGTTGAGTGACACGCCACTTTACTCATACAGGGACTGTTCGCAAACCACTAAGCTATTTGTGTCATTTGTGTCCAATGTGGAGCACAACCGCAAAAAAACCTACTTTTGCTTCCTCTTTATCATCTCCAGAGGAGAAAAGTGGCAAAAAATCTTTCTCCCAGTCATGAACATAGCCAACTTTTCCCGGCTGGTTTCTTCCTGCCAATAAAAGAAATGGCGACTTGAAGAAAAGAAAATGATTTTTTAGAAATACAATCTTGTAAAAATTTCGTTTCAAAGTGATGATAGTTGCAAGTTGGGATTAAAGTAATACTTCCGGTTTTATGGACACCGACAAGAGTGCACATGATCATGTCAACTTACTCGTGTAGTATTTACATTGCATTTGTTATCAGGCGCAAAAAAGGACTCGGAAAATCCATGTTATATAGAGTAACTCACTGTTTGTTTGGGGAAGGAGTCAAGTTTTTGAAATGTTTGCTTTCCATTGAGTAAAGCAAGTATCACTTGTCACTATCAGACGTTTCTTTAGCACATTTTCGTCTTGTAAGTGTGCGTGGTTGGGTGTAGTCGGTTGACTCATTCACCGACGTTCCCTTTCCTTTGGCGAGTCAAGACAACAAAGAAAAAGACGCTTTTCCCCGCAGCAGTGAAGACGTTTGAAGCTCTTCTCCTTCTATTCATCGAATGTCATATTCTCACATGTGCTCAAACGATTGCGATTTTCTCGCTCACGAACCATTTGTGTATACACAGGCATAGGGGCAAGGGAGCTTGTATATTTTCTATTCAAACTTACTTTTCGTCAGTCGTTGTATAGTGTGCGACAGACTTTTTCTTCCTTCTGTGTCTGTGTATATGTATGTGTCTGTGTGTTCCTTCCTTCAACTTTTCCTTGAAAAATCAGGGTAATATAGGTGTATATTCCAGAAATGTACGACATGCACGCCGGCCAGTGGCCGCAAGGACAAGGAATGGTCACAGTGTTCACAATGTGCAAAGCCCAGAATAGGGAACATTCGAACATTCCATGCCTTCACATTGTTCACATGCAGAAATTCAGAAATGAACGAAAGGTAGCTTGTGCTCAGGCAGGAAGGAAAGATGAGAAAGTGAAATAAGGAAAGTCCATTGTGTGTAATCCAAGTGTTCGTTCTATGGAAAAAGGA
>JABASF010000481.1:0-11557 GCA_019776145.1 Harlomillsia oculata | reverse complement strand
TCACAAGGAAGCACTGTCGTTGTCAACTTTCAATGACTTTTTTTACCTGGTTACGTCACAGTACTAGTTCATACAACTGGAACATCCAAAAAAACCCGAACCTTTTTTGAAAGCCTTAGGCAACTTTCTTCTGAATCGTATCTTGCATTATTGAAATTCATAGTCGCCATGAAGAAAAGGCAAAAAAGACTTTTTTATGGCTCAGCTTTTCTTTCGTGAGAAGCCTTTTCCGTGCAGTCTCAAAAATTTCTTTCTCTAAAATTTTTCTTAAAATGTCACCAAAAAGTGACTTTTTATCCTAGTGAAAAAGAACTTTTGTGTAAAGTAGATTTTTTTGGAAAAGGATTTTTATCGTACTGTTTTAGTTTGGATTTTGGAGTGTGAGTTAGAAATCAAGCACCGTATCTTTTAAGTTTTCTTCTAAAAATACGAGACAAGACGGTGAAAATCCTTAACAAGGATTGACTTTTTCCTTTTTTTGTCGAGGGTCTTTGAACGATTAATAGGAAAGTTAGCCGCCCTTGTTAGAGACTTTTGGAACCTTGAGTAGATAACTGTTTCGAACAGACCACAAACGTCTCGCAGAGAAATTAAGTCTAAAATACCAGAGCAAGAGAAGCAAAGCTACGGCAAAATGAATGCCTCTAAGAAACTAATTACGACTTGACTTCTTCCTCTTCTTTCTCTCTTCATTGGCTTCTCTTAGTTTGTGTAGGAGTGGCTTTTAGTCTTTGAGCTTAATCAAGCGGTGGAAGAGAGCTAATGAACCTACACACCGTGGATCAAGGCTAAAAAATTAGATCTCTTTACACCTTTGGACCTTTCTTCTCATAGTTTCCCTTCAAAATCCGAAGCAACCTTCTACACAAGTGTTATTGGTAATGCAAAAGTGAATGAAGCAAAGGGAAAATTATATTTAAAACGTTAAAAAAACAAAACAATTTTGATCTTTTTTTATGAATTGAGATTTGTTTATCTGAGTAAAGTGGATTTTGGTTTGTATACTGTAGTAAAATGCATTTTGTCTATTGGTTCTTGTGAAAAAATGAAAAGAGATGGCAAAAGAGTTGTGAGAAAAACAGAAAATTTCTAGTACGGATTTGAGTAGAGGAGTGAAAAAAGAAATTGATGTGTACTGATGCGAATGAATGAAGTAGAGAAGAACGAGAAGAGGAGACACGAAAGAGATTTTGGAACTTTTTTAGTATACTCGGAGAAGCTACTTTCAAATAAAGAGTTGATAACAGTTTTCTTCTCTTGGTTTGTATCAAAAGAAGTCAGAAAGACGGAAAGAAGATGAAGAAGCTTTTCCTTTTATCTCTTTACCCATCTGCGAAAAGGAGGATTTTCACCTTTTTACATTTATAGTTTTAGACCAATTTAATTTCAGGCTGTGGGCTCCCTTCCCAGAATCAACTTAAATATAGCACAGGACACACTGACACTTTGCGTCATTTGTTTTCTTTGTATTTCTATGATCCTCATTTCGGACTACCTGACCTATAGAATGAGGACTGACAGCATTTTCATTAATTAACTCATGTATTTTCGTGAAGGACGGAAACAAAATTGAGTTTCTTTGCAAGAAAATCATTTCATTTTGACTTTGACATTTTAATCATGCGATCTAAAAATACTATTTCAAGTTTGAGTTGTCTTGAAAAAGCTCACGTTTGGCGTTGGCGTCGTTGACTGTTGAATTTTGTACAAGTTGTTGGCAATGTTTGTGGATGTCTTCGATGTTATCAAATGTCAAACACAGTTTGGAGAATTCTCAACGTAAATAATTAATTTCAAAAGAAGAGAATTGAAAAAAAAGTTTTTATATATGTGTCAAACCTGCGTTTGACTTGTTTGACGAATAAAAATAATGTATAACACGTACGTATAATGTGCACCAGCAAAATCGAACGGAAAAATGATGTAACAACTATAACAAGTGGTTTTTATATCCTCTTTCTTTCAACTAATCTAATTTTCAAGAAGCAAATTCATACGAAAAATTGCAATTTCTTGCAAAAGGGTGCAAAAAGACAAGTGTGGTGTAATGAAAAGCTATGGAATTGATTAGAATTTTGAATGTAGGAGGATAATAAGTTGGCATTTTGAAATGAAGAGAATGGGAATGAAGAGTCAGATTGTAATAAGTACCTACACGCGTATGTCACAAAGGAGACAAAGAAGAAGAGTCGGATAAGACAAAAAGAAAGATTGGAATTGGGGTGAATGCTCAAATAATTTGTTACACACGGGCATGAGAGACACACAAATCGATTATTCCCTTTTCTCTCTTAAAGAAAGTAGTGGAAGGAGTTAGGAGTAGTGTGGAGCTAAAAAGCTGGAGATCAAGAAAGAACAGGGAAGGGACTTGTGAGTTAGGACACATCGTCCAAAACCTGGAGAATACGGAAAGAAAACATCGCGAAATACGACTGCTAAGACTAAAGCAAAGGGAAACATTTTTCAACTTTGCCAAAGGATAAGCATGGCTCGCATTGCCTTCTTTCTCCTTTGTCTTTCTTTCTTGCTTCTCCTCGCTGCTCCTGCTTTAGCACAGATTGTTATTTATGTAATAATCTTCCCTGTATTCTCTTTTCACCCGGGAGAGACAACATATACTTTCTTCTTCCTTTGGATAAAATGCCCGCGTTTTCCTCATCTTCTGTTTTCTTTCAGGTACATGCTATATGTACCTTCATTCTCAACGAAACCCTTTGTTCTCTGCTCACTTTTATTGTGAGTCTGTGTTACTCAAACTTGTTACTGTCTCCCGGCTATTTCCTTCGATTACACACACCGTCACCGTCGTCGTGTCCATAGCCTCTAGGCTACATTCCATCCTCCACAATGGAATGAGGAACCATCACAAGGAAACCAAGCTCGAAAAGTCTGTCATATCCGTTTTCTCATATTATGCAACGACAAAAAATTTCATTTTGAAACAAAAATAACATCTAGCATCTAATCAATGTTATATATAAATACTAAATAAAATACCTAAAGATACAATACTAACAATAAGACAGAGTTCGCAACTATACGAGTTGTATTTCTGTGTATAGAAATAACTTGTGTTATAGTAAAAAATCCAAATTATTTTTTGAAACTTTCTGCCCATAATTTTTAAAGGCGGTGCGGTGTTAAAAAAATACAGTTCTTTTCACATCTGGTCCATTTGCACTTATTGTTCATAAAGATAAAGTCAAGAAGAATTTTCTCTGGAAACGACCAAGAAAGTTTCTTTTTTGGGGGGAGAAAGTCTCGTTTTCTTGAGGATGCGCGAACTATGACTTCTTCATGGACGCTATTAAATGCTGTATATAATATTATAGTATAAGGGATAAAAGAAGAAAAAGTGGAATATTTTGGGTATGACGAAGGGGAAATGGTGCAGTAGGACTGAGGAGAAGATTCCTTGCCAAATGTCTGATCAATAAAGCCATCCAAATTCCAAATACATGTCTCAAGTCTCAATACACATTGTATAGTAATAGTAACACAGAACCCAAAAAAATGCAACCAAAGAAGTCAAGTCAAAAGAAAAGTGGAATCGTGATCTTGTCTATGCAACTCTCGCCACATCGTATATACAAATGTACACAAAACCGGGCGTTCAAAATAACGCTGTACGATATGAGGACAGCGACGACCGAGGACGATGATACGATTTCGCCAAATTCTTACGAATACGAATATAATATCATTTTTTGTATATATTTGTAACGGTTGTCGTCATCCGATCGTCTTTCGATTCGCTGGTGTTTCGGAATTTTTCGACGTTTCTTGACGGTATCTCCAATATAAATAATCGAATACACACGAAGGAACCTTCCAACAAAAACATCGCGGACTTATTATGCGATTTTGAATAAGTTGAGCTTTTGAATTTCAAATGAGACATATTCAACAAAGTCCTGGAAGATTGAATGGGGACTTGAAGCTGGACGGATTCCGTTTTTTCCTCAGAAGAGATTGAAGATATTTTGATTGAATCAGTGAAATCAAAAAAGTGGGTTTCAGTAACTGTTCTTGATTGGTTGCACAAGTTGACTAGAAGTAGGGAAGGTTGTACAAGCAAGTTGAGAATTGGCGCCTGTTCTTCTAACGTGCACTAGAACTAGAACAGAACTCTAGAACTGTGTTGAGTGAGACGGAGAAAGGAGTTCAAGTGCCCTTTTCTTTCTCATTTGCTTCGTCTCGGCACCTCTCTTGTTCCAACCATCCATCTGAATTAATTACTTGACTCAATTAATGCCTGGCTCCTATGCTTCAAGCAAGCCATGTCTCCCGGTTCTTCTTCCTTGTTCCCTTCCACTTTCTTCTTGACTCTAAATACTACCGCCATTACTCACAAGCTCTCTGCTTTCACCGCCCGTTCACGCCATTGCACTAGAGAAAAGTAAAATTAGGAACGAGAAACAATGAGCCATTCATTCGTCTCCGTGACCATTTTTTGTCATTTAAAGCTTCGTACTTAATTTTTGCCTCGACTTTACCAAAAAATGGTGTATATATTGTGTTGTCTTGGTCTACGTACAAAGTCAAGTGCACATTAGGATCTCCAAAAGCGGGTGTTGTGACCTGGTTTGTTAACCTGGTAGAGTCAGAGTCGCACACAACGCTTACACTAATCAAATTCAAGAGTCTGCATCCGAGTGTGGGCAGAAAGAGGCTTGAAATCAGCGGAGGATTGACTGGGACGATATATCAAATTGAAAAATGTTCTGCTTTCAATTTATTCCAGCCCGAGGGACTTGATGCGATGCTCCACTCCGTTTCCGGGTATTTTTCCCAATGGTGCGAAAATGTATTTTAGCCAATCACGGAAAATCTCCCCGCAAAATTTCAGTATCTTAAAAAACCAGTCTTGGCTTTTCATTTATCTATATTTTCAAGTTTGTTTTTATGCCGTCGAATTTTGATGAAACATTTTCTCGTGAAAAGAACAATTTATAAAATAAATGCTAAAACTCGAGAGTTTTGAACATAATTCTTGGAAATTGGATTTTGATCAGCATGTTTTCGGTCAGTCATACCATTGCGCAGTTCGTTTCAACCACAATCCTGAACCAGAACCCTTTGTGCAATTAGAGTTTGATGAGATCATTCCAGGTTATATGACATTTGATTTCGGAAATGATTTGATGACACAAGAACAGGAGAGGACCAAAGTCAGAATTATGAAACCATGCTTGTGTTAGAATTGCGACCGAGAGAAGCAGAAGAGAGTCCTTTTGAAATGTCCACGCGCTAGTTCAAAAGAGTTCAAATTAGCCCACAGGATTTTGATTAATTTGAATGACAGTCAAAGAGACTTGTTGTAACCTCTGCTTTGTAGTAAATGACGACTCGTCTTCTTCATGGCTTTTATTGCTACTTTGACATGAAGAAGAAGCTGGTCGACAAACGACAAGTCGGTCCAGAAGTCGGCTGTCGACATCCCCGAGGGTGAGTGTGTAGAAGACCTTCTCATTCAAGTACATTTGAATCAAAGTTAATGTTACAAGTTGTCGAGGAATAAATAATATAAACTTCAAATTTATGCGGAGGCAGTCTCCTGAGACGAAAAAGTAGTAGCGAAACGCACTGTCGACTGTCGACGTCGACATCCTCGTCTTTTCGTTCAAATTGCGCTTTCCATCTAAATATATACGCAGATATACAGCAAACTGCGTATGCTTTTAGTCCTGAAAGAAGCATTCAATCCAAATCAATTCTACAGCACACCGAGGAGAGAGCTGCGCCAATTTAACTTCTTTTTTCGGAGAGGTCAAAGGAAAATGCAAGGAAAATGAGCAACGTTCTTCTCTCAATCGCACTCTACACACGAGTTTTTATCCCGTTACTCCATTTCTACCGGGACTTGCACACTACACACAAGAAAACTTTTTTACTACTCTCTTTCTTCTTTTCCAGTTTACTAGTCCAGAATAGTTGTAAAAACTACTTCAACTCTGCAAAAAAAAAACGGATTCGGACGACAACCTCTTGAGATTTTCCAGTTCCAAGAGGCTGATGCTTTAATTCTTTCCGTATTTCGTGGGTTTTTTCGACAAATACTATTTTTATTCTCATTTGCTTCAATCCGAAACAATAAAGGAAACAATTAAAGTCTTAAAGAAAACAAATGGGCAGCAAATCCGTGAATTGACCTTGTATCGAAAATGATATAATCTCTGCCTGTATGTAACTAATTTGCAAAAATGTCAAGGTTTATGTGCTTTAATTACGCTAATGTTCATGTACAAAGCATTCAGATTTCAGACCCGCTTGTGGAATTTGGATTATCAAACGTATATACAACGGAAAGAATGCGTTCGCGCCCGGTTGAGCAAAAATGAATAAAAGGAGAGGCGTCTCCCATTTCAAAAGGAAACTCATGCCAAAAATGGAACCGTTCTTGCTCCAACATGCATTGCATTTCTTGGCTCTTTTTTAAGGTTTCTCGTTCATGTACAGTCATTTCTAGCAATAAAGAATTGCTCGCTTGACGTTCCATTGCGTCTCGTTGCGTAACATGAGCTTCTTGTATTTTCTACGCCCAAAGACAAAAAAGTCACTCTGGAACGCAGGGGAGATTATGTTCCATTCCGGTGTGTGACGGTTTTTGGAAGCAATTTCCATTTCATATTAATCTTCTCCAAAAAGTTTAAACGGGACAGGTCAAAGTTAATGTTAATGTCACTTGGGGAAATGACCGAGTGCCATGTGCCGTTATTCAGTATTATACCATTATGTTACACTATACGACTATACATTTTATGACAAAATTTTTGATTTCCTTACAGTTTTCAACATTAACGGACTATTATTGTAGTAGTATTTTTTGTAATGTGTGTGTTTCACATTTCTGGACGGAAAGTGGAAATCCTTGTCAGATTTTCCAGTGGATGCATTTTGCTTCTCCAGCTTTTGAGCTCATTTCCAATTGGGGCGAACGTATGGAAATGGAAAGTAGAGTGAGGAAATGAGCAGTCATGGAAAAGGTGGAAGAAACAACTCTCTGGAACTTTACTCGAGAGTTTGTAATAAGCTTTTGCTTGTTTTAATCACGTCGAGTATAGTGGCGTGGCAGTGGCAAAGCAGACAGGCATCTATTTATTCCCTCTGGTTATGGTTGTGCGAATTCAAAAACAAAGGCGAGTCATAAAGTCATAAACCCACTGGAATTGTTTGAGATTTGAGAGATTTCGTTTGAAATCCGTTCAAAATTCACAGCAACTTTTAACACCGTGGGAAAATATTTTGCCATTTTGCCTCTTCTGCATAAAATAGTAAATTGGTATCACCTCCTTCACTACGCGTTTAACTACTGCGTCCTAAAATGGGAATCCGGGTACCAGGGACTTCCGGGAATTCACAAGTCCTTGAAACGGAGTTTTAACTTTGTGGAAAACAATTTATTCTTCTGTTTTTTTCAGCTGAGTTCAAACAAACACCGAAATAGTAATCAAAAATTTAAGTTTATTCTGGTATGGTAGCCGAACTCAGTCCTAATAAATCTTGTTTTCACTCTCTCTTTCGTTTATAAAAATTAAAAAAGAAAAAGTATTGTTTATTTTCTGTTTGTGTACTTTGTCGGAACTTTTTTCTGTCAGAATACTCAATGAAGGAAATGGATGAGCGTCCCTTCTCAATAATGTAGTGGGTTTTGTAGTGTAGAACTTGCAAACGGAGAAAAATGAAAGCTGACATGTTAGGAACCTACTGGGAAAAACGGATTGCTTTGCGTAACGTTCGCCAGGTCATTTGTTGACCTTAGCGCATTTAAAATGGAAGAAATAATTGGTACGCTCCGGATTCCTGGGTTTTTAAAATGCCTATGCATAGCGTGTCAAATGAGGCATTTCGGTCATACGTGTGAAGCAAATTATTCATGAGCATTTGTTCCGGTTCAAGCATAAGAGAATTTTAGAAAAGGTTGCGCGTCGTGTCGGGTTCGTGTGTTGACGTCAACTCGGAAACATGAAATGAAATTTGAAAGGGTGGTTCTCAAATTTTGAAAGAAAATATTTTCTCGTTGGCAAGAAAGGTGCTGTAAAAGAATTTTTAATTTCGCTTTTGGCAACACAATCAAAAAAAGACGACGAGGACCGTCGTATCAAATATGTAGCTTATTGTGTCTTTATTGCCTGTGTAAGTATCTGTCGAATCATAAATGATGAGACGGGTATTTTCGAATCACCTTCCTTACCCTCAAAAAATGTATGCGAGAACGGAGAACAAAATAATGAAATGACAGCAGCTCCTCTACCTCAAAGGAAATAAGCATTTTTTCGTGCTTCTTTTGCGGGCATGGGTTTGGTAACCGTTTTCGTGAAACTTTGATCAAATGGCTTCTTATGACGGCGCCCCATTTCTTTGATGGTGACACAGCATGCGATCCCACATTGCACTGTCGACTATATATGCACACCCTTTTCCTTATCATTTGACAGTAATGGGTAATAGTAAACCACTTGTGATTCCAACATTTCTGGACCTCATTATCCTACAATGTCACCACACAATAAAGTCCTCTGCCATGTCAAATGTCAATGCCCGATCGCATGATGGGTGGAATTTCCGACCTTTAGGATTTAAAAACAAAGCTGTCATCAAAAGTGTCCAAAACTGGCCTTATATGTACACTATTTCAGCATGAACAGGGCAGAAGGTTATAAATTTTATTGTATATTGTTGTGAAAAGAGCGACAAGTCAAGGATGTCTATAAGACCGGGCGATTGCATAAAAATTCCATTTTTACGATCCTTCCTGGTGAGATCTGCCATCTCAATATCCTTCAGTAGCACACTCACACATCTTTAATCCTCTGACTTTTCTCCTCCTCCTCAAGCTCACCTCACAAAGATGGATTTGTATTATAAGGCATAACACAGCATAGCTTTCCACTTTGGTGGATCTACATGCAATCATCCTCGCCTTCGTCGTTTCATGCTTTTCCATGGGATTCGGGTCCAAAGACGCAAAAGCACCAAGGGATTCGAGAATAACGTCATAATAAAAAACGAAGTGGAGACTCCTTAACCCATGTTATCTTCCTCGTTTTATTGATTGGATCAATTCACATCTAATATTCAAAATCGATTACGGACTTTATATATTTCCAAAATATCCAAATGCCTCTCTCTCAAGCTCAATGAAATGAAACATTTTTGGAAAGTACAGAACAAAGTTACATAAATATTAAATGAGGCACACAAAGCTTTTTTTCTCCAAAAAGAGTAGACATCATACAGATCGTTGAAGACATTCAAGACGATTGTTTTGTTTTTCGTTTCCGAAAAAGCAAACACTGTTCAAGTAAGTTTCGAGGCTGAAAAGACTATTTTGACTTTTAATATAAGTAAATTGTGAATATTTTGTTCAAGTACACGTTTTTGAAGAGTTCACATGTGAGTTGAGAGAGAGAGAGAGTCTTTTCGTTTTTGGGTCTCGACGCTTAATTCAATTAAGATGAAGTAGATTTAATCTTTGTGTGTGCTTCAAGTACGCGTGTGAGTGAATAGAACGTGGAGAGAAAAGCGGTCGCGTCTATCTTTTCCGTTGAGCTTAATCCTTTTACGTTTAATCTCTTTTCATTACAAAGTCCCAAAGTGAATGTGCGTGTAAGATGTGCAAATCCAATGAGAAGATGCACTGGAACATCTTCCAGCTCAGCATTTCATCCCACATTCCGGTTTTCCAGTTTCAATCTTTCGAAGGGAAAACATGAGGAAATGGCGAAACGGGACTTACAGTGGTGCATTGCTGGGCTGTAATGCCAGAGAGAAAGCATTGAAGGCCTTGAAGTCTGGAGAATATGGGCCGCGTCACTTTCTCTAGTTGCAGTAGTAAAAGTAGTGGTCGGTATTCGTGTAGTACTCGTAGTACTCCAGTCAATCCATGAAGTTCTGACTCTGCGTGTCCTGAGAGGTTGAGACGACGAAATGAGGGTCGGCTGGAAAATTGGACTACGTGCTCAAATGTATGCCGAAGGGCTTGTTCTCCCAGCTCCTTGTTTCAACAAGACTTGTTGCGATGACGTGTCCTTTTTTCCCCCTTTCTTGACTTTCTCCCTTCACTTTCTTATGCTCTTTCTCTTTCTCTCTCTTCGTGTGTGACGAAAGTCAAGTTTATATAGAGAAAGTAGCCCATGGGCACTTCGTCGTCGTCGTCCACGGAGAAGTAATGGTTTACAACAGCATCTGGCTCAGCTTGCCAAAAAAAGGCTCAACGGGTGGGTGGTATCTGCTCAAGCTAAAGGTGCAATAAGGCTCTCTAACACGCTATACACTTCAAATTCCCTGTTTTTCATCTCGATACGACATGGAAATTTACGATTTACCCTTTAATATTTCATGGCTCATTCACGCGATGTGTCTCTCAACAGCCTAAGACGAATGTTTTGCCGATTTTTGCAAGACGGTTCAGTCACGCCTCTTTTTACTTCAATTTAGTTTTTTGCCTGCATCTAATTTAACGCAGAAAATCTACCAATTGAATTTACGAGTCAACGGATTAATAAGCTTTTTTCTATAAGTACATTATATTTCTTACGTCATATTCTTTTTTTCCGATTTCCTGATAAATTCACATTTGAATACCATGACCTGCTCAAGATTCCGATTGACCCCGTTTCTCCAATAATTGAAAACGGAATAAATGGAAGCCCACTCAAATGTAGTGGTAATATAATAATATTGTGCAATGTTACTCCAGATTGAAAACGGGGACGCATGAAAGACCAATTATCAGGAAAAGATCTAAAATGGTTAATATGCTTCAGAGACCAAGTAAAAGTGAAGGAACGGGATAAAAGCAGTGAAAAAGATTGTATCTTGACACATAAATCACAACTGTGGAAGGTAGTACTCAGGTCACCTGGAAACCCACTGGGCTCAATGGACGACCATTTCTTCGTAGGATACAGTAAAACTGTAACGGATTATACAAGTTCCAGTCGGTCATCTAGGTTAACTTGCAATTCCTACAACCTTTTCTCCAGAGTTTGCAATTCCATTTTGTTGATCAGGTGCACGCAAACAAATGTAACGGACCATTTACAAAGAAAAAAGAAGGAAATGAAAATGTTCGTACGCTGTAGAAAACGCAAATTCACTACACATGCATCAAATGCATACTTACTGACGTTTTTTTAAAGATTTGGACTCTGGTTTGGTTTCCTTTTTTTGCTAGGTCAATTTGTGTCAGTAGGTTATTTTTGTGATCCGTTAATTTATTTTCTGAGTTTTGCTGGAAATATGTGAAAATAGGAATAATGCAGAACATTATTGAAGGAAAATATACACATGAAATATTGTTTGACTGTCGACGGAAAGCGGGTAGGTAGACGTAGAGATGAGAGACGACAAATGAAAAAGATTGCTGTCATGTCGCTCCCATTTGATGCAGCAGTATCTTTTGCGGAGATCACACATCCGTTTTCGTATCCTTTTCCCTTTTCCGTGCATTTCATCTGTCAGTCCAAACTGTCGCTGAGTCTTTCCTTCACAAGTGTGTTTTTTCGCGATTACAACGTTCCGTCATGTTTTCTCATGTTACCCCACAAAGAAC
>JABASF010000480.1:0-40619 GCA_019776145.1 Harlomillsia oculata | reverse complement strand
TGCCATTGATTCATTCAATAATAATTGAAATTCTACACGTGAAATTGGATCTTTCGCGTAATAATAATAATTGTATGTACTATATATTTTCCCCGATATGATAAAGAAAGTTCAGGTTACTTACTTACTCGCCCACACTACTGATGCTGTAGTCGGTATATCACGTATATTTCATAAGCATATAACATTTAATCTTGATTTCAGTGTTGTTTGTAGTGCGCCAAAGAATAATAACCGTTTAATATAGTAATCCTTTACTTGTGTTTGTGTATGGGAAAAAATAACTTCACTCAAAATGAGTTTTTTCCGCACGTTCATTTAGGTCAATAACTTGCTTTTTTGTGTTTTTTGTAGAAATGCCACGTTTTGTCGGGTCGGTGGAGAATGTGACTGTTCCTTTAGGACGAGAGGCAGTTATCACTTGTACTGTTGACAGTCTGGGCTCCTACAAGGTAAGTCAAATTGGCACCTTACTTCCTTTTTCTAGAGCAACTTGGCATGTATCACACAATAATCAAATTGTGTGTGCTTCATGCATGCCGCATTCCAGACATGACCAGCACGACACGATTCCTGTTAGTCAAATTGAAACGGTTTCTAAATTATCCTGGTTTCGTCTGAACACGCTCATTAGTTGAATAAATACTCTGTCAAAACGCCACTTGTTATGATGCAAAGATTCAAATCTCTTCACCTCACTCCAACATTTCATATAATACGCCGGACTTGAGTGGCAGCTTAACCTGCTAAACCAACCTACATGTTTGACTATATGCAAAAGTTATAGAAACCAAGACGTTCACAAGGACAGAACCAAAGAATTTCAGTCTACAGAAACAGAAGTAAACCACGTTAAACTACCAACCTGTGAGGTTTTGTAATGTGTTTCTTGCAACAAGAATGCAAAGGAAGCGATAACACATTAGCATTAGGTTTTGTGGATAACGTAGATTTTGGAGTAGCATAGAAAAGGAAATCTTAATTTGTGTTCGGTAATTTATCTCGAATTCCATAAACTACTCAAACGCGACTGTATGGCGAACTTGACATAGAAATTTGCATAGAGGAAAATCGAGATTTATTTTTGCATGAGAACGAAGAAACTGGAAGGATCACTTCAAATTCATGTTGTTACATGCTCTGTGTGTACTAACAAAGCGAGTGCCTAAAAGCAAGTAAAAGGTGTAATGGAAACGGAATCGTTGTGGATTTCCCGTGCTAAACGAAAGAGTTTCTCTTTAATCCGTACTATGGGCTACGCCAATGCCAGGTTGCGTTGCGGTAAATCCGATTATATAATAAACGTCATGCATGTGTTCACCTCGTGTTGACTATGGAATAAACCCGGGTCTTCAGAGGGTAAATAAAATACGCTCATTCAATCTACCATTACGCGCCACTTGTCAATGCCACGACCTCTCAGTGAACGCGACACTTTTCCACGTCACAATCACGTCTTCATTGGACAGTATGACATAAACAAGAGATTGTAAACCTGTCGCTTGTATCCTATTGAATCCATGGATTTGCCGACTGTATTTCATTACAACGTTCCCTGACTCGAAACAAATAAACTATTTAACTGTCGCAGACTCAGCTTGTCGGTGGCTTCCACGTCAAAAAGATAAAACAAATCCTTTGAGAATATAAACAAGCATAGAAGAAACAACTCAGAAAGAGAAAATGTAAACGCAAAAGAAGTGCATTGCTCTATGGACACATTTGGGGTACATTTAGACATAGTAAATGATTTCATAGCACAATCAACTCACACGTTCAAGAAAGGGAGAAAAGCAAAACGTTGCTAAAGTGCTAATGTGGCGGTTGTAAAAGTATTACTATCTTTATCATATCGGGGAAAATATATAGTACATACAATTATTATTATTACGCGAAAGATCCAATTTCACGTGTAGAATTTCAATTATTATTGAATGAATCAATGGCAATTTTTTCAGAATTCTAAGAACGTTTGGAATATAAATATTTATAAAAAACAAAGGAATAAAGGATCATTTATTTTACAGGTGTACGAAACTTCGTAACTCATTGTCTGATTAGTGTTTGGGGTCCAGTATAACTTTTGAGGGCTCGTATAACCAACTATTGGTAAGTACCAACCACCTTTTTATCTTAAATCTGATCTGACGGGACGGGCACAAATTGCCCAATCGATAAGTCCTACCTGCAAATTACTACTTATATGTCGGCATACTCGTGTGAGATTCGTTGCGTGTCGCTTGACCATATTTTCATTCCGACACACTAGCAATGCTCAAATCACATGACTTCATCGCCAAAAAACATAGAACCAATGATTTCTCAAGTAATTCCAATTGCAACAAAGAATTGCTTGCTGTTACCATTCTGATGAATGACAATTTCACGAGAGTGTTTTTGCCACATGAATTGGATGACTTTATGTCCTCCCCACTCCCCAGTCATAATAAAAGCAAGAATGAATATATAATAATTCAGAGTGTATCTGTCAGTCAGCAACCCTCGTGAAGAACTCACGAACTCAGTAGGAGTCTCCATATAGAAAATGCACATTTCTCAGAAAGGCTATGCACAATCAGACAAACAGGCACACAGCTTAATAATGCATTTTTGTCGTTCGTTAAATCTACATATAGTCAAGTGTGCAGTAATACATCACGAATATTTTCCAGTTTCCCCTAGTTTTTGGCACGAGTAGGCTTTACAAGCAAAAAAAGAGATGATTGAATGTGCGGCCAACTTGGAAGTAATGCAAGTGACGGTGATTAGTGTCATGCTCGTGTGGAGAAACAGTGAATTTGATTATGTCATCTGGGCCGACAGACTTTTCTTCCACTTCATCGCGCATTTTTTCCTCTGGGTACAGCTTTGCTGTTGCTTGTCAAGAAGATCTTACATTCTTTTCTCCTGTCACCAAAGTTCAGCGTTAACTTTTTAAGCTTTTGCTTAAAATTTCAAGCCAGATCTCTTTACTTTCCTTGTGTCGTCGTCCACACATCACATTTATGTTTTTGCTTTTGCAGTCGCATTATACACGGGTTCCAGCAAAGTTTTATTCAACTGACACGATGACGACTGACTCGTCCTTTCATGACCATGACTTTCAAGTGTAGCCTTGTATGCAAGAAAATGCAGTGTACAAGGTCCATTTTTATTCTTTTGTTTTTTAAATGTATTATGCTCTAGAATAGTAATACTACTAATACTACTACTGTGATAAGTACTGCTGATTTTAGTACACAGTTCAACATGATTTTCGTTTTTCTTCAACGTATACCAAGTCGTAAAGCTGGTGAGTGATTACTGATTACAATTCGGATTTATTATGGGATTGAGTTTGAAAAAGTAAACTCCGTGAACTGATGTGAGGAAACGGTTTTACTGCATTTTTTATTCTTTTATATTCGTTTTCTTTTCCTGTTGTTTGTGCCTCATCGTGAAACCACTGAAACTAACAGTTAGTAAAGGTATGACTGGATTCGTGGAACATTGTATAATAGTAGTACTATTTATAAGAATTGTAGGGTGTTTTGCTTGTGAACGAGTCTCAATCTCAACCAGAGTTTATCATGTTATCGTGTATAAAGCAGTCTGGCCTCGTAGAATTTTGCTTGATATACTATATTAGTAAAATAACACTAGTTGTAGTAAGAAAATTGCCGTTGCAGTCGAAGAGTTTTTGGTGGTCTGGAAAACACGTAGACTGACAACACTGACATGTACAGTTTGTGTAGGAACATGTGTGGACCGAGTGACACGCAAGCAAATCTGAGCAGCGTCAATAAAGATTTAATAATAGAATTCTCCAATTTCTTTATTACATACAGAGCGATTTTGTTCCGCTTCGTCTTCACGCACAACAATCACTAAGCCGCAGTCTCAACCGATTTGTCAGGTAACTTTGCAATTTAAAAGCGATTCAGGAGCTGACTTTGATGGCATCATTTTATATGACGTGTGTCCTTTAAAAAGCACGACATGGTGTATTTGTAGTTTTATGTTCAATAGAAGTTCGAACCAAGAGCAGTATACAAACTGTGTCAAAATTATTATGCAGTGACTTCGATTCTAATCGTCTCTTCATATTAAAAAAACGAAACTGCGTTTTTACACTGTGTTTTTATACTTGGTGACATCCTAAATTATAGCAGCGAAAGACACCGAATAGAAACGAAAACGCCGTCCAGAGTTCAGTTGAGTGACATTATTCTCTGCTACGCTAGAACGCTATGTTTCCATTTGCAGCTATTAGTAGGTCAAGCTGTCAACGATGTTAAATGTCGTTCTCAGATCAAGACAAATTTCTTATTCCACTTTCTACTGTTCCTGTTAGACACGAAAAGTCCAAAAATGTTCTACTTGCATTAGTTTTTCTAAATTATTACTATTACATATTGAATATTGAATTAAAGAAGGAGGACTCTTGTACTTTACATCTCTAGCATTCTTTCAGAGAATACCTACTAATACGTACGCGACAGAATAGTAAATTGTAATATGTATGTAGCTAATAGGTAGCTGATAAAACTAGTAAATAAATGGCCGTATTGATAGTACGTTTTGTTATTGCCATTGTCATGAGAATTGTAATATTTCAAACGACTCCATTGTAACAATTAAATTTTCGATTTCTTTTACTAGCGGAGAAACTATAAAGAATTCACAGTTTGTTGCTGTGCATTTCCTAGAATGGATGTCATTCCGGGAGGAATATATTCATTTTGCGTTGTGAGGGTTTTTTTTGGAAAGAAAGGAAAAAGGGGGCGAAACACTGTGATTCATCTAAAAGGTTTGGATTTCTCAGAAGGAAGCACTGTGTAAAGGAGGAGTGGAGTCGGCAGTATCAGGTTGTTTCTCTACTTTGTGATGTGATTTGATGTGATGACTGTGGAAGATAAAGTCGTCGCTCCAGTCTCCGACCGACTCGTTCTTTACCTTTGCATGTCGTGCCTCAGAGTAATTTCCCGGATTAACTTTCTCCGCTAGTTTTCTCCCTTCAGTCACTTATCCTACAACCAAGGCAGAGCTTCAGTTGCAACTTGTGACCCGATGGTCGCATGTTTATGCTGCTGCCTTCTCTTTATTCCTTCGTCTCGTGCCTGTTTACTGCTTATACTTGGCTGACTACGATAAGTCATTCACTCCACGCGGCTTTTGGACACATGCTGCATTCCTTTCTAGTCAAACACACGTCGAAGACGCTGTCCATGGCCCATAATAACAATAATAATAACAATCATAATGACCAGGTAGACAACCTCCACTTCGTTCCCCGTCTACTATCAAACAACATGGATCAAAACGAAAAACTCAAATTGCTCATATTTCCACAAAACAAAATTCTTGTCAGACATTTAAAAACCGTGCTAAGTGAGTGCTTAGTTCCTAGCACAATATTTTCCTTTTGTCTTTGAATTCCATCAAACCTTCTGAAATTCTGATACACAGAAACTATTGCTTTATGAGGTTTTTTTGATATATATTTGTACATATATTATACATCCTGCACTATTAATACATACTATTTCACTTGGAACTGTATGGTATCGTATATAATATTGAAAAAGTCACAAAAGGGTTTACAGCTATCTAATAGCCTTGTACGAAGATGAATGTGTATCGTCGCGTCGGGTTCTAATCAACAAATTCTTGATAGTTTTTCCCTCCGTACCGCAGTGTCGCATTATGAAGATTATTCCAGAAGGAACACAATTTTTATCTCCGTCAAAGTCATCAATTTATGCTCCAAGGTATATTTCTCGCTGTGGAAAAATTTATATGACACTTCTTTTGTGTAATTTGAACCCAGGGCAATATCATGGGATGAGAATAAAGCTCTGTCGATGCAACCTTAACAGTTTTATCGGCCGTAAATGTGTTCGTTTTTTGGTTTTGTTCTACTCTTCTCAATGCTCAGTGATCAACTCTTACTTTTTTTAAGTTGCAGAGACAGAAACGAAAAACATACAAGATAAAGCCGTGAGATAAAATGGAAAACGAGTGAAAGCGTGTCATTTTGCACGGGAAGCAAGGGTGTCCTCTTTATGACTCTTTGTCATGCTGAACCTTCCAGATTTGACTTTAGGGCTCATGATCATATCTATGTCATTGTCATTTCACTGCACTGTCTTCAACTGCATACTATAGTAGTAAAAGAAAATTAAGATTTGTCTGAATGAAAAGTATTTTTGATAAAAAGGGTTTAAAAAGTCATGTATATTATATTTTATAGAAAATATTTCGTTTGAGGTGCTATTACAGAAAGATCGCTCGATTCTCATCTACTACAAAAAATGCGCCCCCGGAATCATTGTATTGAGTGGGAGTGGGAGACAATGTTCTTGTCAAAGTCACTCATTGCCCCAGTACATCATCAAAATTGAAAAATATTCCTTCGCATACATGTGGAGAAGCAATGAGGATCAAATCTGCTGTGTAGGACATGCAGGAACAACCCGGTGACGTCCACACCTTCACATTGAGAGATTCAATTTTAGTCAAATTCGATTTTCAATATGCCTACTGCAGCATAGAGCTGACAGAAGGGAAAAAATGTGTTTCCTTTAGCTTTGATTCGGATATTTGCTGTCTTCCCTATCTCTCCGTATGCTTCAGTCTGACTTTTTTGTTTTTCTGACATTCACCATTGGAGATCTTTGAAGACAGATGCAGGTTCAGTATTACTGTTGTTTGACTGTCCGTCAGGTTTAACAAGGACAGAGTGCAGTGTGTTGCTTTCAACCTGCCGGCAACAGTGATATTGATTGCTCAAAAACAAGAGTACGTAAAGAAAATAGAATAGTTTTGCTTTTTTTTATCTCAATGCTATTTTTTCTACATGCTGTCTTTCTATATTTCCGGTTCACTTCTCTTTCATCACTCACTGTAGGGATGAAGAATCCTTGTGAATCTTTTCCTTAACTGTTTTACTACTAGTCTTTAAATTTTCCAAAATTCTTCCATTGTTCCCGTTTGTGTTTTTCATTAATTTTTATTATTGGAATGTTGATTCTTTTAAAATTCCTCGATAACTACAACACATTAAGTAGCTTTCATCGGAGCTTAGAAATGAATAAAACAGTGATGTTAATTCGAGGTGGTACTGTAAAGGTGAATTAGGACGACGAAGTGCACATGAGTATTATAATAAGACACTGTGATAGATAATGTACCTATTATACTTGGTATATATTTATGCAGTACACATTTCGATAGCATGTTTCAATCCCACGCATCTTTAATTGAGTTGACAGAATGAGCGTTACAATCCGTTGTAAATGGACAATTGGGGGAACTTTGATTAGACTACAGGAGGATTAAATGGTGACACGAATGTGCCCACAGAGCTGTTTGTCCATGCTCTAGTTTGGTTGAGAGTTTGTGTCCTTTTTTCCCTTTTCTCTGAGAGGATGTGCGGGAAGGTAACTAACTGAGCTTTAATGAATGAGAGAAAAGGACCATGTCACTTTACTTTGTATGAACATAAAGGTACGACACAGAAACAGATGATAATGGAAGGCGAATTGCTTCTGAATAAATCATGATAGAGCGTGAGGTAATAAAAATGTTGCGGGGAGGCCGGACATGCAAATCCATTTGAGTTCCCATGAACAAAGTGGCTAGCGTCCATTTCAAATCTTCTCAATTATGCAAAAAGTAGATTCATTGCTCTCCTCATCGTTCTTTTGTTCTTTGGCTACTTCGTCGTAGTTATAAAGCAGTATTCTTTCGCCTTATGCATTGCTATGTGTGTACCTTTGACTTGCTAATTATTTCACAGTTTGCTTTACTAATTGTAATATCATTAAATGTGCAATTAGCTGTCTGGTTTTTAAACATCCCCGGAGTGCTGAGTAATTGAGTTGGCATTATTAAAGTTGTCCCTAAAATGTAATCGTACGGCCCTGATTTTTGAAGCTCGCATAGTCATTAATGGTGTTTACTGCATGTACACAATTGCCGTCCTGAACAAAAGCATTTGAACCAGCATTTCAATAGTTTAATGTCACTTATCAAATATCCTTGCTGAGGTTGTGAAGCAAAAGGGACTACACAGAGGAGCTGTTAAAAAGGTCGAGAAAAAGCAAAGGCAAACAGGGAAAGACGGGTTGCTTGTCAGTGTTGAGTTATTCGAAACCGACACGCGAAATCATAAAACTCTCAGGGTCTAGTCATCTGTCCGAGACAGTGGCGGTGAGACCACTTGTTCCACATGTACTATTGCGTAATGATAGGTAAAAATTCATAGTAGTGATACGTACACTTTGTCTGTATGCTTTTGTACTTCGTCACGGTGCAATTCCGTGCATCTCCTCCCACCATTATTAGGTATGCCTGTATCATGCGTCCCTCGATTTTGTTCTGTAATGCTTTTTTCCATATGATTCATTCCGTCTGTCCATGACTTACAAAAAGGGGAATGCAACTTCTTTCTTTCTTTTCTCTTTTCCTATACGTTCAGTTTTCCTTTCTTCAATGTTGGTGCTGTGCTGTCGATTAAGCTTTGAAAAATTCGGTAGCAAGTAGCGAAACATGTTTGCTTGCTTCCTTGTCTTGCTATTCTTTACTGTTACTTTTCTGTAGAATAAAAACAGGAGCGGAGTGCATTCAGTATATAGACATTTTTGGTGTAATCCCATAACCCGTAAAACTGTACTCAACTTCCCTCTTCGAGGTTTTAGTTGCTACTCTGGGGCGACTCTAATCGTCTTCAGAAAACTTTTCACCTTGGTTCACGCCTTTTAGACTTTCACCCGCCGTCGTCGCGGTTTAAGTTTAAGTAACTAAATTTATACTTGTGAGCCTGAGTGACTTATCCGCGCCCCTTTTCTGCACTCCTGGCATTGTACCAAGAAAGTAATAATGTTTTAACTTATGGATATCAACTCAGGAAGAAGTGCATGTGTGCATGTTTCTGTGTTTTTATCCTCAGGAGGGAATTGCTCTGTGGATATGTAGTTCTCCATTCTATTCCAGTTCTATTTTGTCCATAACTCAAACAAGTAACTGTGTAATATATTAAATGGACGTTTTGCAAATTTCTCCTACTTACAAACGGGATACTTTACTATCTGTTCCGCAAACTGGTACACTTTTAAGATTCACTCCTGTGTCCACTGAGACAGATTAGGTACCAAAAAGTGGAAGGAATTCTACAGATAGTTGGCATAAATATAAAACCGTGTCGTGGTTGCACACTTCCAGTTTTCGTACAATATATTTGCTACTGCGGTACGTTGTATGCCTTTCATGAACATCTCCTGATCATCAGCCCTTTGGGGGAAATAATCTGCATGCAATTTATTTTGTTAATTGAAATATCCTCAAAATGAGGTCAGCACTGGTTCTATAACAGCAGCTTTCGATTTTTTTGCAAAATGTTTGTATCTGCGCTTTAAACTGATCTTTCTACATATATACGTTTTCACAAAAATGCTTATATTTTTCAAGACGTTATCCTTTGTGCTATGACATGAATCGAAATCGAAACCTATAACCACAGAAATGAGACGCCGCATTGTCCTCTAAAATGAAATGTATACAACGTACATGTACTATATATATGCAGTTATATTGACGTTTCTGTAATGATTATGATTGAGGATACGATTGCGACAAAATAGAATACAAAAAGTATTAAAGAAATAGGAATATTTTTGGAATTTTCAATTTGCCAATGAAATGTCATACGTAGAAAGTATTCGAAGTAGATTTTTGCTAGGTCTAAGGTACCATAAGTAGTACTTAATTGTACGTATACTAGTAGTATACAAGGTAAAAAATACATTAAAGTTATTGAATTGCCTATGAATACACAGGTCTACGTACAAATGCATGGAAAAGTATGACAATGTATGAATGATTGCACTTGAGAATGGTAGTGGAAAAGTTGGTTGGGAGTAGGACAAAAGTACTAAATTCAAAATGCATGAGATTAATGAGGACGAAAAGTCATTAGAAGAACAGAATGGAGGAAATCATAATAATAGGAAAAGACACCGTGGGGGTTCACGAGAGACTTCACTTACTCTCTCTCGGGTGTAGGCCGGGTGAAAACACCGGCGTTTCGGTTCATGCCATCAGACAGACGGGGTTGTAGAACTAAATGTAACACTGTCCATGTAGTACGTGTAAGTAGTAGTATTTCTATACGTTACTACGGCGTGAATAGTGAAACGTGGAATGGAGACCTTCCCCTTCTCCAAAATTATTATTGTTCTCTAATTATTATTATGGTCTGTCTCCGTCCTTCGACTTGGTGGCTCGTATGCTTTTCCGATATTTTACGTCACGCCATCGCCGCAGGGAAATTCATAGACAGTCGCCATAATCACATAGCAAGCCCATGCATTATAAACTGCGATCACTTTCTTTACTCTTTCTCACAATGTTTACTGTGCTTGAAATGTTTTCTCATATTTGCATCCGGAAAAAAACTTTTGCTTTTCCGGGGCATCGCATGCATCAATGCCTCAATGAGTGCAACGACACGATACCAAAACTAATGCTCACACAACCTATTTTCTGCTCATTTTGTAAAATATGAAATTTCCTTTTCTTCCCGAGAAACAAAAACTTTTCTAGGAAATTCTTTTCTGTATTTTTTTGGTTCTGCAATTGTTGTAGTATAATATTTTGTGCATCTTCAACAATTTATTATCAACCACAATAATGATTTCGTAATCTTGTCCATGAGCATGCTGAATTCTACGAATTCATGGTTTGGTTGTTCTTTTTCATAAGAAAACTTTTTTCTATCATGGAATCAGTGCACTTCAGCTGTCGTTTTGTACAAAAAAGAATATGTTTCAGGTTGAAAGAACTGTTCCTACAGTCTAAAACGAGTACAAGAGACAAAGACTTGTGGGAAGATTTATTTATAAATGTAAATTGCGCTTACGTTCTCGCAGCCTCTGGCAAGAGAGGGAATTGAAAACCTAACTTTCTTTCTGGGATTATGGGCGTAAACGTATCTTGAGATAGTAAACTGCATAGCGTAATGTTGAGTTAGGCAGTATTTTCCTCATTATAAATTTGTCTGATTGGAAACAATTTTTATACATTTGAAATGGATTTATTTGAATCTATTTGGATTTGTGTGTCGTTATTACGTCCAATCACTGGAGAATGTTTCCGGATACAAAAGCTCAAAAAGGTGACTGGAATATATGAAAAGCTGAGTGTCGTCTGCCAACCTTGAAATGCGTCACCCTTGAAAAGAAATAGAAATTCTGGCAAGTGGTTGGGAAGTAAACTTAATTAAGCCGACTGAAAGGAAAAAGGAGAGAGGAAAAGCAAGATTTGTATGCACGCAATGCTACGCACATGAGAGACTTGCTAAGGACGCTTTTGGGAAAAGAACTACTGGTAACTTGCAGTATAACTTGTATAGTACTTGTACTACTATAATGTTGAGTAGCACAAATGTACTGCTTTCAATCTGTACGAGAGTGGGAGGGTGGCAATGTTAAACAGTCAGACTATACACACAGACTTGTATAATATAATTCGATTCGATTGGAAATTCAATTACGACTCAATTAGCTTCGATACTCCACAGTTATTATGCGCGTCCTTCTGGATCTGCTTCATTTTACACAGGATGTTTCATTTCTCAACTTTCCTTCTTCAAGATGTTGGAAACTGTGTCGACTGTCTCTTTCTCTCAGAACCAATTAGAACGATGAATATGAATGCCTTGTATAGGAACATATTACGATTTATACTAGCATTTCTTTAGAAAGTTTACTATTTATATTTTATATACCGTATACTTTCACCGCTTCACTAAGTTTCTTTTCCCTTTTGCGATTATCAAAATTACCATTAGAATGCTTCTCTACAGAATACTAATACTGTTTTTGCACGGAAGAGCTTGCTAAAGACTATATTTAAGCGAAAGTGGAATTTTTGTACATTGACTTTCAATTTATTATTTCTTCAATTCACCTTTAAAAGATAGGCGCTTTTGAATGAAATTTAAATGAAGGAATAAATCGCCTTCACCATTGTTATGGGGTATTATACATTGCATCGGATAACCCCAAAGAAAGGAATAGACTGAGTTTCTGTTCTTCCATTCTTTCTCGGGTAGATTTTCATCCCTTTGCATTGTATGAGTCACGACGCGACGGTGGTGGTAGTGTGGTTGTGTGATGTTCTCTGTGCTGTTTTGTTGAAGGCAAAAGCAGGACTGCTTGCTTGATGGATGGCAAATATTTGCTTATCTCACGTTCTACATTTATAGAGAGAAAGCGAAGGAGAAAGAAGAGGATAACGACGTCCGTGAACAAGGTGTTCAACTCAAGGGCAAAGCATTCTTGGTGGCTCAGTCCCATTCTTGTACAGGCCAAGAGATAGATTGAGGAAAAGTACATAGAAATCCACAACTTAGAGAGGTTCAGAGATAGCAAAGTAAACCTCCTGGTCTCGTTGGTCCAACACAATTCAGAGTCCTTAGTTTTCGCACTGAATCTAACGTATGTAAGCAAAAAGGGACACAACGATTAAAATTACGACCATCATTTTGTCGGCCACTTCTCTTTTCCTTGTTTGCTCCAGAGGCCACAAGGCTGACATGGGAAATGTCAAATCAGTCGCTGAGACTACTACAGCTAAGCGGAGTGCAAATATTGTTTTTTCTTTGGTGTCATTTGATTGCACATCCCTGCTCACAAGGGAAACTTTTTCCTGTGTCGTTTTGGTAAATACGTTCTCATTTCTCTTATTATAGTAATAATGTTTCCATTCACAAGTGGGTTTTCACACTTCTATGAACTTAATCATTTCTTTTAATATCAGCGTTTAAACCATAGTGTCATGTACACAGTGGCATTATACACTATACGTAATGAAAGAAACAGTTCTATTAGAAACACACAAGGAGCTTATTTTTCTCAGAGTCACTACATAATAGCGAAATCCTCTGTCTCAATATGACATCAAAAGCCTAACATCAACTTACGCGATAATCACGAGCAATGGCGAAGCATCTTAGTTTTTGCATGCTCAAGATAATTATGACGGAAGATACAAAAGAGTGCACGAGTGGGCACGATCCAAGTGAGAGAAATTATGGATATTGCTCCATTTGCAGATAATCTCTTGTTTCTAATGACGTCGGTTTACAGAGCTAAGCCAGAGGGCAAGATGTCCCTTCTCTACGTGCCATTCATGTGGTTCAAGTTGAAAGTAACTCTGGGAAAGATGCTATTTGTTACAAGTACACGCTTCACTGACGCTTAGGGGTGTGTATGGTGGTTCGTAGTACATTTATACATGTAGTAAGTAGTTAATACAATATTGCTTGTGTCGTCGTGTGGACGTGTGGACCAACTTGCATTATTGCACTACTGTCCATGTCCATGTGAGGACATTTTAGGAGGTGAGCAAACAACGAGTTGTAGTATTTGATAGGCGTAGGTGAGTGTGAGTTGGGTGGATAATAGAGCTCATTTACAAAGTTAGTAATCCCTCTAATATCCAAGCAATTTACACTCGTTTCCTACACGAAGAAGCAAACCAGCACAAGCAAATGCACTATACGTCGTGAAATCGTAGTAGTCGAACGAAGACGAAAAAAGTCCCTTTATCTTTCTCTAGCTCGTCTACTTCCTCTACTCTGTTCCCTATTCCCGCAAAATTACTTTCGCCCCGAGCTTAAAACCCGATTTGTTTTGGTGTAGTGGATTAGCTCACCCCATCAACCAACTAACCAACACAAGACGAAGCAGTGCATGCGACGCAATAACTAAATATTTGCTGGGAGACTGGATACACATTAACTCGTTCCAAGACCTGAGAAAAGAGCTGTGAATTTCCATCTTGTATCAAGTTCCCCAAAACTGTGCAAATACAAAATCTCTTGTTTCTGTTTCCAACTTTCTCAGACTCTTATATCCAACGTTTCCAATACAATTGCCGAGTCCACCTCTTTTGCATGTCTACAATTTTGCACTTTTCTATAAAAAGCTCAAAATCCGTATTTATCTTGGAAAGTGGAACTTTCGGTCTGACTCTCNTTCTATAAAAAGCTCAAAATCCGTATTTATCTTGGAAAGTGGAACTTTCGGTCTGACTCTCTCTCTCTCTCTTTCTTCCTCTCCTCTCACAGCTTTTGATTCTGAGATACTGTTAATTAACAAAGAACTCCGATATTCTTACGCGTTCTGCGTTTGTGTTTGTAATTAGTTTTCAGCATCTTTTGTATACATTGCAAAATGGTTCTATTTTTTTGGTCTTGTCTCTAAGTTGATACCTTGTATGCATTTTATGAAGCATGCTATCTTGAAGTGTCTCTATGACTGGTTACAAAAGCCACCATAATTTTACATTTGATGGGGTTACTATTTTAAAACTTTTAAAAAGGTGTATATAAGCATTCAGATGTAAATTAATTTACTCGGTTCCTTTTGCATTCTTTTTATTGTGTACATTGTTGACGATGTTGATGACAAAGGGCGTTTTTGAACAAACGAAATGCCATTATTGTTTACGGAAGTCAAAACAATTGCATGAAGCTGTTAGTCGAAGATAATAGTAAATTGGTTGAATAGATGGGATGCAGCGTGGAGGGGAGAAAATGAAGATGGTCCAAAATTCCGTGCATTGCTGCTCAGGAATTTTGCTATATATGTGGATGTTTAGTAGTTGAGATGAGGAAGTCGGGTGAAAGTGGAGACAGGGTGTGAAGACCAAAGTGAAGCTTAGGTTTGGAAGAGTGAGAAGAAAGTAAGAGATTTGTTGTACGCGTTGAACTGGAAAGGAAAGCAAAGACAAGAAAGAGTAAGTTGTGAAGAGAGAAAGTCGAGTTGTTCTTCTCGGCGAAACAACAAGGAAAAAGAGTTGGCGCTTAACGGAACAAAGTCCTGCTTAGACATCTATCTTTTTAGAATGGGTCCAAAAACTCTTGAAAAACGTTAGACACTCTGTCTCTCTCTCAGCACTTGAAGGGATACATCTGATACATGTTATGTCCTCGTTGTGTGCACATCTTCTTCTTGTCGAACAGTGAAGAGAGCTCGTATAGGGAAAAATCCTAAAGCGAACTTTCTGCCCCTGTCTTGTCCTCATGCTTCCGCAGCGTTTAAAAACGGAAAAGAGACTACGAAGAATCTCTTCGTGTGCGACTCGTGTTGCACAAAACACGAAAGACAAGATGCGAGTGAGTTCCAAACGTTGGAAAATCTGATGCCATTTGGTCTGTGTGAACGGAATTTAATTATCTTTCAAGAGTGTTTACCCAGGCAAAAAATCGTTGCACTTCACTGTGTATCTCTCCTTCTTGAAAAACGAAGCTGTTTTAGTTTTCTGATTTCTAAGAGGATGTAGACGTTGAAGTTCAACTATTATATGCATTATAGTACCGTACCTTTTGAAAAACACTTTCAGTCAAGCTGTTGCAAAACACAGCTTCAGAAAGAGCTTCAAATCAAATTCCAAAATTATAATATGACTACCACTACACTATAATGCCTACAACTTTAAAAACACCGTAATTTTCGTTGCGTAAACATGCGAAAAGTGTTCATGTCCCAATAGTTTTCGCGAGACTTTCCTGTAATTTTGCATCAAAATGTAATACGGTACCTACGTTCTGAGCAATGTTTACGCACAGTACAGGTGAATTTCATTGGCTGTAGGTTTGTAGGTAAGTAAAGTACGCTAATTTTACGAACATGGTAATTGAGCACTCAAACACTACTGGCTCGCTTTGCAATTCTATGAATCAGATTCTGCAGGTATGTATGATGAGAATGATGACAGAATCGTGTTTCGTAGTAAACAGACAGGAGAGTGATAAGTAAAGAGATGAAAAGTTAGTTTTGCACAGAAAAGAAATGAGGCAGGGGAAGCATAGCGCCGAGGGCAACAAGACCAGGATCGTCTATCTTCTACTAATGAGAAACAATTACTCTCTGTAGTTTACAGACAAATGGACCGACAACGTTGTATTTATTCGCTTCATAAACCCACTCACAGATTAGAGAACCGTTGGAACGAAGAACAAAGCTCACGCAAAGCGATTTCTTCTTGGTGGGTAGGAAAAATGGAATAGTAGTAAACCAATGCAAAGCTCTGCAACGTGTGACGCTTGTATTGCTTGTCTTTCCACAGTGACCTTACTAATGTGAATTTCTTAGTTGTGTTTCCAAATAGTACTTGAAACATAAAAGATCTGTAGTGGAAAAACACATAAAACTGTTGATGTCCTCCCATCGTCGAAGACGAATTTGTTTCATTGGCTTCTAACACAAACGGTTGAGACCATCTCAATCCAATTTTTCGGGGTGATTGGTCCACATCGGACATCACTTTCCCCAGATTTCCTCTTGAGTTTCCTTTCTTTCACCATCACAATTGGATAACAAACGAGGAATTTCTGGACTTGTGTCTGTGAGTTTGAAAGGGCAGTGCAATAGTGGCAGGCAGACTTAATACAATTTTACTGTGGCCACGAGGCACACATGCATGCATTGTGGGAAGACTGATGGTCCTGGAAGTTGCTTCAACCCCAACTGACCGGAGAAGGGGACAGTCAGCTCTGTGTAGACTGTTGACTTATAGAGAATAAAAGAATTATTGCAATGGCCAATGTACATTGGGACCTTTGCTCCGTATTGCTGTTGTAGGCGCAACGGGGAAAAATTGAATGGTCTCATAAACCAGGATAACTTTATGGTCGCGGTGTTGGTTTTAGGGAGTGGGGTGAAATATGGACGCTTTATTACACGCCCGTATCAATTGACCTCCTCGTTGCTTTCCTCTGATGTCGATGTCGCCATGTCGAGACGAAACAGGAGAAAGCCGTCAAATCTGATTAGATGAGCTGTCTGCTCTGATTCTCTGTTACCCGTAGTATACATCAATTGTGTCAGTTGTTGGCATGATGAATTTTTAATAGCAAAATTGAGCAATAAGTTTGCTTTAAACAAAGTACGGTGACTTTTAATGTGATACTGCCAAGTTTTTACAACATCTCTACATCCTTACATCTACATCCTCCATGACTAAACTTGAAAGACATTTTTGCCAAAAGCGTGAACTCGACTAAAAAAATTGAGTTTTGAAACCTATGAATAAATTAGCCATCAGAAAACCTTTGTAATGTCGCGAGAATGACGCCAAAGTAGTGCTAATGACTAGTAATGTGTGTTTTTCATTCGAGGTAGTGTTTCGGGACGATAATGCTTCCCAAAGGGTTGTGCTGTAAAGTCCAAGTGGAGTAAAAGGGATGAGTTGGCTCAGATCTCCTAGTTGACTCGAGGGAAAGGGCAGTGTCAAGGGGATTCAACTGCGGAATGGAGATTGATAAGGAGAATTTGGGAATTTTTCCTTTAATTTTTGCGGCGTGGTTCTGGTAGTGCTTTACTTTAAGTCTCCCCTCCTACACTTGCACAGGGCTTTTTTGCTTCTCTTCCCACAACTTAAAGGGAGTAAGTTCGACGTCTTCCGTACATTATTGTTGTCCGTCTGAAGGGAAATGGAATATATCCTAATTTCATTCTTTCTCCAGTGGGATGCCCCACTCGAAGACTCTAGAGAGAAGTGGGCTTTTATTCACAACTTTCTTCATGGTCACAACAACCAATGCCACCACAAGTGAAAGTCGAACCTCTTTTTCTCCCAAGTCGCTTTTTCTAAGCTTGACAAGCGAAACCGATGCGTTCCATTCCAAAGTACATATACGCTCCATCGTGCATGCCGCGTGCACCACGCACACAAAAATGCTCCTTTCACGCGTACTATATATGCCATACCAAGACTTTTGATGGAACTTTGCTGCTATCAATTTGTTTGCAATACCAAACGACAAGTGCACATTACTATTATATAATACCATATCCTTTCCTTTCTTCTCCACCATTTTATATATCCTACATGCAGTCTACTACAGTCTCTGTTTACGCCGTTATTCTTATGCGTGTTTAAAACTTGCAATGCTCTTTGAAAAAGTCTACTTGGTCTTATCTAATAATTCTTGATAATGTAAGAGTGCACCTCAACATTGTCTTCACAGCTCCGTCTATTCCAAATACAAGTTGTCCTATAAAGTCTTCAAACTTGATCCATTCTCAGTTGTACTGTACACGCCCCCGTTCGTTCATTGTTGATTCTCTCCACATCCGATGGTACTGCGCCCTTCGAATTTAATGGCATGTCATATTACGAGTACTATAGCTTTACTTCTCATTCTTCCTTCTACTGTATACATGTTTTACATGATATACATGTCCTCATGCTCTTGACAAAGATGCACTTTTTCTATTTTCTTGTACCCTTCATTTCTTTCCCATTATTCACATAAAATAGTACAACCTTATATACACATTTTAGCGTGCCCAACCTTTCTCAATTTTACTAGATTTTCCCACTTGTTCAACATCATCTTGATTTTATGACTGCATATAAGGATGTCGATAAGAATTCCCTACTTCAAAGATATTTTGGTATTAAGTGCGTGAGATAAAGTCATTGACAGTTCAGATTTACTGAAGGGTGCATCATGTGATACATTATAAAGAACATATGAAGAAATGCTACCCAACAAACCGAAAAGGCACTTTGAATAGGAAGAAGATCAGAGAGTGTCATTTGACATTACTACGTTTTTACTACGAGTATAGTGAGAGAACTGACTGGGAAGTGATAGAAAATGGAATGTTTCATGATTCCATGGCATTATTATAATAGGGAGTTTTTCTAATACTTTGGATTCTTCATGACGAGTAAAAGTCAAGAATAGAAAGCTACCTTCGATTGTGAGGTTTATTTTTAAATATAGATTGATGTGGCCCTCGCGATCTGGAGGGTGATAAGTCATTCCGGAGAATATTATTATTGACAGACCCCTGCTGACTCAAAGTGAAGTACAAATGGAGTTACACGGAGTGTGCATACCTCACCGAGACATATGGGCATTCCAACATATCTACCCGAATTGTGAAAGCGGAGAGGAGTGGATAGTCTTAATAGAGGAAGTGATAAGGGCAAAGGGATGCTTTGCAACGTTAGGAGGAAACTAGAGTCGTTTCCGATCTATCTGGGTTTATTATGCTTCAAACCAACCATGCTATACAGTCAAAGTAGGAGAAAAGAGCAATATATTGATGAAGTGCGGCAAAAAATCCCCAAGTTACTTCTACTCTCAGTTCTTGAGGGACCAGATATAAAAAATATCAACCTGACCTAGGAAAGGCAGAGAAAAACTAAACTGATGCAATGGAGATGCGACTAATACTTTCAGACTCAACGGATGCCCAGTCTCTTGTAATCTCAAGGGAGCTCATTTGGCTAGAGAAAAGTTTCTTTCCTTTTTACTTTTTTATTATGCGATATTGATACCAGTTTATTATGGATGAGCTCGGTTTAGTGCTCGAACAAGAGGAGAGTAAAGATTATCTTTGATAGGGACGATCTGCTTTTTTATCACATCCCTCCATTCAAATACAAATGCTATTGAGTTTGTCTAGGTGTGAGAATACCTCTTTGTGGAAGACCGCAGAATGAAAGAAACAATGTCTTACTAGGTAAGGATAAGGGTGGTCTAATGAAATTCCATACATCTTCTTTACTATGCTACATAGGAATTGAGGGAGAGTCACAGTAGATTGAATCTTTGGAGTCACTTTCCTTTCTATCTTGTCAGTCATTACGTGGGATATTGAATGCGACACACAAAACTCGGGAGAAGCAAAGACAAAGAAACACGACTTTAAGTAAAGCCTCAAGCTTTCAACAAGCATATATATCTCCCACAGGTTTAGTGTGGTTCTTGGTCATCCTGGCCAAATGACTTGAGTAAGTCACACTCGCCGAAAAAAGTTAAGCAGTATCTAAGTCGTGTTAAATCACACTCACTAACTTGGATGTCGGAGAGTTTTTTTTTGAGACGGTGTTAACAAGTGACAAGAAAGTGAGTTTTGGTCAAGTCTATCGCTGATTTTTGGGTTCCTTCTGGAAAAAGACACTCCGGCTCCGGGTGTAATAGGTTAAAGAGTAAGTAATGTGCACGTGTGAGTCAACTTCATTCCAGAGACGAGAAAATAGTTAAAGACATAAAGATCCAACTGCATCCTTTGCTGAGTCTCTAGCAAGCATACAAGAATTTATAAGTCTGAGTAAAGAACAGTAGAAAGAGAGATAGAAGGAAGAAAGAAGTGGACAGAACGCAGTTAGGGAATGTGAGAGATGAGGTGACCAAATTGGAATGTGAGTGGTGCAGAGTCATATAAGAAAGTTCTATCCGATGGTGACTCCAAGGTAGAACGTACGCTCTTCCGGTGTGTATAGTAGAAACGGTAACCATACGGTGACAGTTAGCATTAGTACTACTCTTTCTTTCTGTAGTAAGCTACGTTCGCAATAAACAGTTTCAAGAAAAGAACGCTATTGACAAAGACATGCATTTCTTATAAGAAGAGCTACCAATGATACATTAGTTGAGAATGGAAATTAAGGAGTTGACGTTAGTTACTTTGAGTTCTTCCGCTTGTATAACTGGAAAAAGTGTCAAATGCATTGAGGAGTATTAGAAGATGAGTGCGTCAAGGTTTTTATGATGCATTTGTATCGTCTTATTAACTTTGGAAAGTTTGGTCGCCTTTAAATGTGGTGTTATGGTTGCACAGTTTTGAACTTGGAAAGGTAAAAGTCTTTCGGGGAATGAGAAGAGAGACATGGGAAAATCCCAAGGGATGAATCCCTATCCGGGAAGTATCTGGACAGAGTCAAACTCCCGGGTGAGCTTTGTCTGTCTACTAGACTCATCCTTTTGCACGGAGTGCGAGAAGAAATTGCCCTTTCCCAGATTGCCTATTTTTCTCTCTCGTTTCTTCTGCCTCCTTCACTCGAAGGATAACAAACTCTAACCCTTATCCACTGTCACTGAACCCTTGTCGCTTGTCTTCCATCTTATCTTGAGGAATGACTTTCCTAACGAACGCGAAAATATATTTCCTTCTTCTCCTTTGCTTCCCTACCTTTGAATTATGATAATGTGGTTTCTTTAACCGCGTTTTGGGGTGACAATGCATTGGATTCTTACAACTTTCACCTGTGACTGCGACGCATGCATTCTTATGATGTTTTTTACTATAGGTCAGTTAAGAACTATCGGTACTTGAATCTTGCGGAATTCACGCTAGTGTAAAAGCCTATATAAAGGTGACGAACCTTTGACCACATGCACATCTTAGAATTCAATGATTACAGTAAGAAACTACAGTTTTACGTGATAGCATACTTGTTTATCGATTATGGCATCTTTTACATGTTTCAAATTGAAGATACAAAGTGTATTATATATACTAGTACAAACTTGCTTACAAAACGGGAGGTTTGTCTGTGTTTGTACTATATATAATTTGAATTTTAGAAAAAGTTTCTATCAACTGTTTCTGTATACTGTAAGATATTATACAGGAGGTTTGGTACAGATTGTAAAGTTTTAAAAGACGGTATTACACGTTCGTGTATTTTACACAAGTAAGACCAATACGTAAGGCAAGCATGTACATTGTGAAAATAAGGCAGTTCATTCGTGTGAGCCTGCGGCACGGCGCACTGTTCGTCCACTTAATGACAAGCCTGAGAAAAACACAAACTTGAGAGAGAACTGGGAGAAGTGGCATGAACTGCCGACTCCGGAAGAAGAGTAATGCATGCTTTCTTACCGAGAATTGTAACACACACACACACACGAGTACTACAATGTTATGTCGGAGTAGGAACAATCCTCTGTAATCCATTCCATTCTATAATGTGTGTGTGTGTGTTTCTAGACAAGCGCCCATGACAAAGGATAATATAATGTAAGCATGTCTCACAGAGATTTCAAGTTAACAAGAGCGTCTACGTCTACTACCTGACGAGTTCAGTCTTAGCCTTCCGCGTTCTTCCCTATTATTTTTACCCTGAAGGAAGAGAGAGAGAAAGAGCAGTTTTCAGTAGTCTCTTTCTCCCGCTCGCTGTTTCTTTTTGCTTCATAAGAGACGGCATACCATCCGTAGTATTAAATCGGTGAGCCAGGCCAAGAACAGAAGAAAATCTGATTGATCGTACCCATAGCGTTGAATATCGATTACGAGAGCAACAAAACACACCAGAGAAAGGTAAAAGGGAAGACGAAGGGAGAAACTGGTGAAAAAATGTCGTTTGCATGTCTCTCCTATTATTGCTTCAGTCATTCGCTTTTCGGCCGTTATTTCCTTTTCCATGGTTTACCTCCAGTTGAGCTTATGAGCAGAGGTAACTCAAACCAAACTTTTTTCTAATAGTGTGCCATACGAGACGCATGGAGTTTTAGATGCAATGATATAGTTTTTTTCCTTTATATTCTTCCAATGCACCTTACAACTGTTCTTTACCTGAAAATTTGATAGGCCATAACAAACCAATAAGAAGTCTTTGTTCTGGCATAGCCCGTTCACATTTCGCAGTCTTCTGGAATCATGTTGGACTTGTGAGTTGTGACATGCACTAAGTTTACATTTCCCACCTGTGCCTGAGCGATACGCAGTGCTTTTTACAATAGGACTTCCTCTACTGAGGAAAAATCTCAGTCATACTACTGTATTGTAATTGCTCTGTGGTCTATGCTTTGTGAACTGATATTGACTGGACATTTGGACAAACTGTAAAGAAATACTTCAGTATGCTCACTGCTCACACTACCGCCGGCAATATTCGCAATGCCATTAATCTTAGGGAAACTGGTATGCGGACGTCGCACACGTTTTCAATGTAAATGTTATGTTATGTTGTAGTGGTGTGTTCATATATAATGCTAGTAACAAGACGAGTGAAAGCAGAAAGAAACGCGTTCTATAGAAAGACTTTGACTAAAATCACCCAAAGACCCACCTTCATTTATACAGAACACACAAATCCTCAGTTAGTCTTTTTTCCATTGGTATTATTATTTGGTGAACGCAAAATGTAATAATAGAGTGGTTCTTTGGTCTCATAAGAAGTGTGCGGAGGGGTTCGGAAATAAATTGCATGCTTTCCCAAATGTTCATCTTACGTGTTTGTTCACAAGTCATTCCTTTTATGAAATCGTTACGAACGTATCGTACACGAGGAATCTGTATGTTCTTCGTGCACTGTGCATTTTATGGCACTTTATGACATGGGATAAATGAATAACTCGCTCTCAGATCTTGTGGACGTCAGTCAACCCGTTGTGCTCACATACAAAAACGCAACACCGTCCACATTTAAGACTTAGGCAACAAACTTTGTTATACGTAAATAACAATTTTGGTAGTATTTGTCTGTTAGTGTCCGACTTCATGTTACATGCACAATGAGCCGTTCTATAACCAATTTGCTTTTGATGGTCATTTGACCATTTGGCCACGCAAGATTGGTCTCAACTTCACCTTCAGGAGGGAAATGACATCGTGATCAGGAGAAAATCACCAAAGAAAAGCAATCAGATTTTGAACAGCAACCTGTCAAGATGGATTGTATAGCATAAATGGGAGCACATGTCAACATAACGACGTTTTGATTCAGGTCGATCTCAATATGAACAAAGACTTTTAGCCACGGAAATTTTTTTTAGATTAATCTCTTTGACAATTTATCTTTAAAATGGGCATAGAAGTTATTGAGGTCATAAAAATCGACTGTGATTGCCCGTCAATTAAGTTCTGATCTACGAATGGGCCATAAAACAAATTTCACCAAAAACTGTATACTTTACCTCGCCCACTAGCTCGTATGCTCTACGTCGAAGTCTCGAAATCTCAACTGATTCCGGTGGGTTCCGGATTGCTTTACATAGTCTGGTAAGGGTTCCTTTTACTTGGCAATTATTCAAAACGACTCTCCTCCTCTGCTTCAGTGGTATTGCAGTCATTTTTTAAGCCATACGGAAATCATAGACGTCTATTTACTCAGTCGTAATTACCTCTGACTAAATCCCATTTTACTTCAGCAATTAACTTACCTTCGTCTCAACAAAATGTTGAAATATTCTTCGCTTAATACCCTATGTAGAGGAAAATCGTTACATATCACAGGTATAGCCTAAAACCATAAACTCAAATCCAATAAAAATGAAGATACCTTCAAAATTCATATTTGTACTATAACTATCAGTGAGCTTTTCATTTTAATGTCCTATTAATAATGCGACGTCCTCATAATCATTTGTTTGTACACATTTTAGTTTTTACGGGATTTGGTACAGTATTATAAATTGAATGGATACACATGGAATGGACTCAAAAACTATGCACGAAATGTTGCTTTATGTCGCTAATTTTGAGGCGTACCCATACACCTTCGTACCGAGCAACTTATCACGTCTTCAGTTTTCAACCTGGCAATCCAATTAAGCATTAAGTTTTCGTGAATATCATAGCTTCAGAGTACGCAAATGAAAAAAGGTTGCGCTGATGTGATGAAAGGTGGTTCCCACCTCCGGAGCATACTACTCAATTTATGTTATTCAGCAGCCTTCTTATGACATTGGGTTAGTCCTACAGTAATTTCTTATCAAGAGTGCTGGCACATGCTGACTCCCCTAAGTAAATTGACGTCAGTTGAGGTTAGGAAACAAAAAATAATCTTATTCGACCACATGTGTATTACCTTAGTTTGCTCTTACAGAAGAAAATACAGCACATGTTGCAGAAATTACGTATTACGTATCTCACTTTCCCCCAAATTTGTACACAGTATAGTTTTTGCGTACCGTTTCAAAATATCCTTCCGTCGTGCCATTGTATTGGAAGTGGAACGAATATTTATCATGTATAGTATAATTAGTGCATTACTTAATTCATTTTATTAAGAAGCCTTTCGCTCGTGTTAGCGCTAATAACCTTGTCATTAGATGGACATTGAGGTAAGCTTTAATGGATGGAAAGTGGGAGCAGTAATAGTAATGTGCTATTTATGCATTCAGCCAGTCAGCAACAAAAGTCGTTAAGTTTCAAACGGGGTCATTAGGATACTGCAAATCTGTATATAAGGAACTCTTAAGGGTTTACTTTAAGCTTTGCTGAATTTGTGCAATTCTCTTTTCTTTCTCCTTTTCTTAAGGATTTGTGAAATTTTATCGTTATCAAAAATGACTCAAAGTTTTTCTCCTGTGTTGCAAAACAATGCAATTTGCACCTAATTTACTCCAACGATCATCTCGTTCACGTTTTAAAACTGCAATATAGTTTTCAGGTCATTCTTTGTTGAATACATAGTTAAAATGTGGTATTCTGTTATTGTATAGTTTGCTATGAGAAGGGTATTTTGAAGTAAAAGTAGCGCTGAGACAGGAAGTATAGTAAAATAAAACGTTGAAAATTGAGACACATACTTGAGGACATTCAGGAAAGAAGCATTTGACTGGAATATTTTAAAAAGGGGAGAATTCTGTCGGCTTTTAATACCTTCCGTCTTTGGCACATTTGTCTGTGAAGTGGAAAACATTTGCCACCCTTCGTGTGAAGAAAAGTAAAGGATTCTTTCCCCGATTTCCCAAGCGCCGCAGTGAAATTGGACAACAAAATTTTTGATAGGCACATCCCATTTGTTGGCAAAAATGAAGGATTCCCCTAATCTTGTTGAAGATTCGTGAAGCTGTAGCAGAATGGGGCAATGACATAAAGGCACGAAGTGCAATCGCTTTTTTCGCAAAGGGAAAACAGCTCCACCCTATCTTTTCTCTGTTTAGAACAAATATGGGCACAGAAAAAGTGAGAGCATCTCTTTGTGTTTTCTCCATGTTGTGTGAATCTACACCGGGCTTTTTATTATGGACCCAAGTGCGAATAGAGAGCAAGAAGGAATGACAGAAAGAACGCAAGTTAAGATGAGGTTCTCGAGATGATGTTTGTGTATGTGCTCTATTTGGAATATGGAATAGTTCGTTGTCTGTATGCTGTATCTGCTTCTCTGCTTGGCTCTGCTTTTCTAGGGAAAGCTGTGTTCGACATTTTATGGAGGGAAGAAGGACTTTGGCGCGTATAAACAAGGAAAGGGTAAACTGTCGCCTTGTCGGATCAACTTGAGTACACATTCACTTTCGTGACAAAAGTGAGGTTGCACGCTCTTTCCCTAAGCTGTAGCAGTATTCTGCACCACGGGAAACAAGGGATTTTACCTTTTACGATAAAAAATATACCCGGGAACACCGGATTAGACGGGTAATCTTAGTTCACCGATTTGACACACATCTCCTTGCGTAACCAAACGTTAAGCACTTCTTCAAACAGATTAATACTGTATTTCCCACAATACAGTATTTTGACACAATGAATGCTGTTACGGTGCGGTGTGTCTTTTTCACATTTTCAAAGAGTACTATAGTCTGTAGTAGTGCTGCATAAAGGAGACTGTTGTCATATTTTATTTTATTGCTCCAATCTCAACTTCCCCATATCAAAAAGACAAAATTAGAGAACCTTGAAATATAACAATTGTAGTGAGACGAGAAAAGGTACAAAAATTGAGTTCTCTGGGGATTTGACGCGAGCCAAATTGGATGGACATTTATGAGACCGACCAATTTTGTGTGTCTGCTTCCCGTCCAAAACACTTCTGTTATGAAAGTTCATAAAAAAGAAAACCACTCACTCACTCAGTACAGAAGCTTTAGCTTTAGACGCAGAATTTTGCTTTCCTTTTTTTGTGTTTCTACTATCGTAATAGGTAATAGATGACGAAGTCATAACGGAAATGGAGCGTTGGAAATGAAGTTGCGGAACGCGTGCTTCCAATATTTTTATTTAAATGACGAGCAGCGGAAGATTGCAATCTCCGTATTGAACTCCATTGGAGGTGAAGTGATGTTGGAATTGCTGAAGATAAATTAACATATTAATTTAGTAAGTTTCTTTAAAAGTTGCTTTTAGTGTAGACACGCTATTATATTTTAGAAATGACTTTAGTCTTTTCATGTTATAAAGGACTTATGAAAGGAACGTTTGCATTTGCACTTTCTGAGGTCATATCAACTGACTCAATGCAATGAGAAAAGTGCCTTCCGAAGGAATCGGATAGACAATCATCACCGATAAGAAAATGCAATGCGGAGAGCACAGCTCAAATTCCATCCGTGCAGAATTGCAATGACATGTCAGAATGAAGCTAATGAAGAGCGTCGTGAAGGGCCAAAAGTGAGGTCGTGACGAGGAGACGAGAGTGCGAAAGTCAGAGCGAGCGGTACCACAAAGTTGGTCATGTCGTGGCTATAGGGTAATGAGAGAAATGCGCCAGAATGCTTAACAAGGCTACCCGCACGTCTGCCACGAGAAGGGCAAATAATATAAAATAGGATGTGTCTTGGGTCTTAAATAATTCGATGTGTATGCAAATGAAATTTGTTCTCGGCAAAGACGACCTAACTAAGTCACTAACGAAATGTAACGACGGTCTTTGCCCAATCCATGTGAACAGTACACATTCCTTGGACTTAAGCAATGAGTGCGTCTCTATGCTCAGCTCGTCCTCATCTCCGTCTCTTGTCACTGCTTCTTCGTCCCGGCACTGTTGCATTTCCCTTCCACTCCCGCTGTCGCATACGGCGTAAAGGCCATTTCACTACTATACCAAAAGCTTTGCTCTTCTTCCAAGGGAAACACGGAATGTGGACATTTGAGGACTCTAGTCTTTCGCTATGAAAATCCCCATTCCCAAAGGCCAAAGATTGTGTCGGTAATGTGCAAGTAATTGGGTTTGTCATCTTCCCTAGCCTTTTTCACTCAAGATTTCCCCCATTTAGATTAACACTGGCTTTTCCCCTCTTTCCTTCTTGGTCGGTGACTGTCACAGTCACAGTGTTCCTTTCCTTCCTTCAAAAACCTTCAACAACCCTGTGCCGTTCCTCTTCCGATTTTTTTAAAAGCAGGTTTCCACAGTGTGCCTGCCTGCCTGCCTTTGACTTTGAGTCGCTTGCTCCATTAGAGACGCACGTTTGAGTTCTTTCTCTTTCTGTTTTTCCGTCCCACTCACATCGCTATTTGCACCACCCCTCTTCACCCGTGTGCACACATTTCTGCCTCATTTCACAGTTCACTATTCACCATTTCAAATGGTCGAATTTTATTATTTGCCTTTAGTCAAAGCGTAGTAGGTCGTTTCACTCTTGCTTTCACGTTATCTTTTGGGGGTTGAATAACAAAACGTGTCCAAGGTTCTTTGCCCATCATCATGTCAAAAATCTGAGGGCTCTTTCCGTGTTAATCAGTATTTATTTTGAAAGCTTTTTGTTGTTCTCCTCGTCCAAATAACTAGGGGAGTAGATGATAATCATAAAAGCCACCCTCACTTTCCCGTTTCTTTTCCGCAATCACACGGACAGATGGGAACTTTTTCTAGTGCTCCTGTTCCCACTAGAATGTGTAGTGCAGCAATAAACTTGCTGATGTCATCCACGGGTGACTTATACAGTCTCGTCCCCTTCAACCTTTCTCGTCCTGCTCCTTAATATCCCACTAACATCACTGATTTAATTGACTTTAAATGAGAAATTGATAGATTTTGTTATCATAACTATGAATCATGCTTTCCCGCTTTCTATCTCCACTCAAATACATATATAACACGGTATTCTTCAAACGTGTTCACTTATACATTTTTTTAACTGTAATTATCTCGTTTTCTGGGCTGCATAACATGTAGTACGATTAGTAAAATTTGCATTTTAACTTTTTTAACCGTAAGATACACAAGCTGTTGAAATTTCTGCATAGTGAAAAGCGCAAAGTCTAAGTTTGAACTATGATATTTCGTATCCCTTCATAATTATGCGCTCGTAGTAAAAACATGAGATTCAGTTTCTGGCTTTATTCTCTGAACATTGGATAAGCATGCTGCAATAAGTTAAACAAACACTCCCTATCCTGTAGGTTTCAATGTAATCACGCCAATAATAATATTATGCTCTCGTGGTACATTAGCTTCGTATTCTCTATCGTTATGAGCGGAACAGACATTGATACCCTGTGTAGGCGGGAATGGTATATTGATGTAGTAGAAAGCATCTAAGTATATCTAAGAAAGTAAGATATAGGTTCAAAATCATCCTGATTTTACATGTTACCCAGTTGTAGTGTTATTAGAAGGAAAATACTTTTAAAACTTTAACGATGCAAGGTATTGAATTCATAAATGTGATATAGTAGGAATGAAGCGCATGTGAAGGTTAAGAAAGACGTGGCTTTTTTTATATTGTAAGGGTTTATTATTCTAGCAATTGCTAAATGGTTTAGATGGAATGTAATGCTGTAATAATGTGAAAAGAGTACACCGACAGTTTGAAACCGACAGTAGAAGCAAAAGTTGTACTGTAAATAGTATGTAAGATTTGATGGGCGCAACGCAGAATCGTAAAGACGAAACAGGGGAAAGGGTTAGTTTCGGAGGAGTAAAGAGAATTGGAGACTCTTTTTCGTTTTGAGCACCCTCGTGTCTTCCGCGTGATTGACGACAAAAAACTTGTCCGGAAGATAAAAATGTGATCATAAGCAGTAAAAATACAGTAAACTAAAAAAATACATTTATGGAAGAATGTAAGTATTGACTAGTAGTGAGTGACATGAGCAAAACGCACATGGTCTTTTCTAAACGCATGAATACTGTGGAATGAGGCACAACGAATGGAGAAAAACGAACAAAAATCATCCTTTGGACTTTGAGGAGAAATAAGGAATACATATATTTTTCTCCGTCTCAAGGAACGTAGTACATCTTAGTGTCGGAGAGTGGGAGAACGTCAGGAATGTTTTTGACGGCTGACCTTACAATAAAATATTTACTTCTCTCTTCCCCTTGTCTGTCACATGGAAAACACACGGGGACGAGTCATTTCTCCGCTTTCTCCCACAGACAAATTAGTTCCACTCGTTTCCTTCTCTGCAAGCCAATTGGACTTTCTTCCAATGTGCATCACCATACTATGTTGCATTTCCTTTCCATACAAAATGCAAATGTCGTTGACTCCTTTAAAAAAAATTTGTGGGTTAGTGGTTGTCTTTTTCTACCAGTCACAGGCAATCCAGATTTTGTTTTTTTACTATAAATAATGGCAAATTAGGTAACTTTGCTTTTGATATTGAACGAGTACAGTTTCACATTTGTAGGGGCGTCCCTGTTCCTCGACTTTTACGTTCTCTACATCACAAGAACTATAGGTTGTATATAATATTCTGTTGCACATACTATGACTACGTATTAATTGAGTGTAAATAATCTGCTGACATACTTTGCTCCGATTTGTCACGAAGGCTTTACAATACATAAAAAATATATCATAAACGACTGAAGCACCGAGGAAGTGAGAGAAAGTTGTGTCACACCAGGAGCCCATTTGTCTTAGAACATTTCCCCATCGGTTTTAGTGGAGTGGTGCGCCCTTTTCCCGTGCAATGGGCAGGAGGTGGCCAGATTATGAGGGTAATGAATGGAATATTTGCTGAGAAATTGGCTTTTGATAGGCCTGTCACAGAGACGAACGCAAAAATGAGGAGGGCTTTATGAAGTCGTTAAATAAGATTTATGGCGAAAAAATTTGCTAATAAACTCTACGAGTGGCTCGCCATATAAATGTGGACAGGAAGAAGCAAAAACATCACAAGAAAATGTTCCGCCATAACTTGAAGAAGCCATAATATAATATAAATTCGTTCCTACGCTATGCTATACTATACGTAGAGCAAACACCATTGCTTCTTCAAAAAGTACAACTTACCATCTCAGTTTTCAGTTTATCTTCTCATTTCTTTTATGTTTTCTGACAACATAGATACCTTCTTTGTAAATCAAGTTTCTAGTGATTAAAGCCTACAAATAATTTTAAATTTTTATTATCCTAATCATGGTGATGATTTTGAGAATTGAGTTATATGTATAAATCTGGTGAGTTGCACAAGGCATTTTTAATATCTTCGAAACCTTTGATTTCACAGTGGAAAATTCCATTTGAACACTGCTCTCAAACGTAATTCCTGAAAACTTAATTTCTTTAACAAAATTCCAATATTCTTCGAAACAAAAACTTAGAATATTTATTTCATGAGTGCCAACAGGTTTTTTGAAGCCTCGATAAAAACTGGCTTTTGCACTTGTAGAGTTTTTGATAAACGCACTAAGATTGCTCCCTGCTCCAAAAATCCCCTTGATGTCAATTCCTTTATCACTTTCCCTTTCGTATTTTTTCCTGCACAATTTGTCGATATTGGATTTTCTTCCTGACTCGTAAGCTACAAAGAGAACAAAATGAAAGTGAGACAAAGAGGAAGTTGAGTGAAAACGCCGCATAGTACTCAACGTTTAGTTTCCACTTTCGTGTACACAATGCACACAGTGAAGGTTCAGGACAGACAATCTTTGTTGGGGTTTGTGGCATCTTCTCTCACACCTGTAAGATGAGATTCGTGCCTAATACTCAGGAAAATGGATGATGCATCGTAGTCTGACAACAACGGCCTTACATTAATTCTCAGAACGAAGGAGCACGACTTTTACACATTTACACCCTTGCCTTGTCTTGTCTTTGCTGTATTCGTTATAATTTCAACTTTATAAACCTTTCATTGTAATTAATGTTTTTCACTTTTGTTGTTATCGTTATCGGATGAACTGTCTGAACTGCACTGAAATGTGAGCGATGACATTTGATGCCTGTTTTAGTACGGAGTTTTAGAAGTATTGATGTTGTTATAGCATGTGTTGCATAAATGCTAATACAGAGTTTCAGCAATTGCAAATTACAATCAGAAAACGCACGTAAGTAGAAATATAACGAACAGGCGGGGATTTTGCTTGAAGAAATTAGTTAATTTATTGGCCCCTTTGGTCTTTTCATTTTACATGGAGAAAGTATAGTGAAGAAATCATTAAGTGAGTTAAAACTGGGAAAGTAAGTGTTTGTTTACCAACTGGGGATAGTTGATTTCCTCGTTGGGAAGATTATGGATGAAGCAAGAGGCACATTACACACTCTCCTGTTACCCCAGAGGAAGTGGTTTTTCACTTGGATCCTCGTATACTTTTCCTCGACTACAGCAGCTTGAAATATAAAGACTTTTTTCGGAGAAACATTTCCCCCAGTCGAGAAGAAAGGATTAGTTTGTTGTATCGCTCTATGTATTGGGGTATAAGAAGAAACGTGTGGCTCATTTTTCTGTAAAATCTTAAATCCATCCCTTGTGACCCATTAGACCTGGAACAAATCGACCTAAGAAGAAAAACTCCTCTGTGGTTTCTCTATTTCATTCATTATCCCACGAGGGGTGGTAAACCTGCCATTTGTCTAGACTAAACAGGTCTAAATATCCATTTCTCATGGATCGCTTTTTGATTTGGATTGAAGATTCAACTCTTTCCTCTTCCGTTCTTAAAAATCTGTTTTATTCTGACTTTACAATAGTACTTATAAGTTCTTTCATTGATAAATCCTTTATCGTGGAAGCGTTTTATAATATAAATTATAATGCTGTATCTTCGTGTAAATACAATATTTACTATATACTTATGTAAACTATACTACGATAACGATATATTAGATTGTATACAGAACTTCGCTTTTGTAAAGGTAGGATTCATAGAAATGATTGTGTTTGAGGAAAATGTTGGTTCGACAGGTCGCGACAGGAGGTCAGATCAGCATGTTTGCAATGCTTGCAGTGAAATGCAATTTGTAAGGTGTACGGCGGTTGTAGTTGTAGACTGCTTCGTAGTCGAGGAGCAGTTTAAATAGCAAGATAAGAGGACAAGTTGAGTTTGTGCTATTCCAAGTCCATATTTCATGTTGCTTTGGATGTCATGACACACAGTCAACTCGCAAACTAACCAACGAAAAAGTCTTGTGAGACAACGAGAAAATAATACCAAGCCAAGATACTACTGCGTACAAGCGTATTGCTGTCCGTGGCTCTCCTAGTAGAAATGAAAACGAGTGAACAACTGGAAAAAATCCCATGGACTGATTTTTTCCCCTTTTACTCATACAAAAATAAACCTTTCCATTCGTTTCATTGAAGATACACGTGAAGCGAATTCTAAGACTGACTTTTTCCGTTGCTGCATTTTTGCATTGCCATCGAACAAAAATTGGGTTGGACAGGTGTATTACTTTATATTGCATAGTGCAATGAGTTTTTTTCCTCTTATAAAAAATCCATCTTTCTCCAGCTTCCGTTGGCTCTCAAATTCCCTTTTCAGTAATAGTAATATTCTGCAAAAACGTATACAAACAAATTCTTTATGGATTTGTGCATTTCTGAATTCGTTAGCTTATAAACATGTTGGTTTCTTGTATGAAATCATTTCATCGTAGCCATTACGCAGTGAAACTGTATTTTTAAAGTTGCAGTTTATAAGGAAGTCAGGTTTATCTTTCTGTTAAGGTTTAATTTCTAAAAAAAGCCCGTATCAAAGCAAATTCATACGTATTTTTGGATGAAGCATAATAGTAGTATATCAAACTATTATTGAGGAGTGTGTTTGATTGAAGAGGTCAACAAAAAAGAAGTATTATTTTCCACATTTCTTTGAAGGGTTGAGTTTGCCGAACTCCACGTTTGTTGCATGGTCATTGCCAGCGTCTTAAGATAAACATATGAAAGTGAAAATAGTCCCATTTGCCACTCTAATAGGAAGCATAATTCTTTCTCTCTATTAAGCAGAAAATTCCTTATATAGAGGATTAAGGAAATGTGAATGGAGGAGTAAAAGACTCGAGACAAATGACTCGTAGACTAGAAGAGAAATGCACAGAGTTCTTTCCCAACCGAAACGTTATCCTGTAGCACGCGCCATGTACTAACTTGCCCCGTACCCGTTGTGTGTTGTTTCCTTTCTTAGACGAGGGAAAGTAGGGCCGAGGGTGAATTTTCTCCGCGAAATCTCATGCATTTCTCCACTCTCCCTTTCCTTCCTTTGAGATAGGCTATGGAGAATAGAAAAAGACACATCCTCCAAAATGTAGTGTGGAAGATCGTTGTACTTAGGCTTTAGTATAAGCTATGAAATATTCTTTCACTGAGAGAAGGCCAAAGCTGGCCTTAATCTGCTCTCTTTCTGTACAATGTATATATTCAGAAAAGGGATAATTAGGACGCAATTTCACACAGATAAGAAAACTTTAATTATCTTGCATGCTTTCGTATCACTGCATCCGTGCTGCTGAGTGAAACCCAAGTCTTCTTCATTTCTTTGTACTTATAATGTATAGTCGAAGGAATCTTTGTAAAGTTTCGACTTACTAGTCCATGTTTTTTCTCCTGTTTTTTTTTGAGTTTCGAACATTTTCATAAGCGACCAGAGAAACACAAGCTTACAGAGATGTTTAATATAAGGACCGTTGAACGCAACTTGTACATTGTACTGGACGTACTATAGTACATTATCTTGCTGTGTGCGGGATTATGAAGTCGCACAGCATTGAATATTATTGTGTCATGCTTTTTCATCCCGTCACTTAACAGCAATATGACAACACTAAACATCCCTATTTTTAGACTTTATATACTAATGATCCGAATCATTCCTAGTTTTTTATGTTGAAAGCCATCCATCGTAGTCCTCATTTTAAGAAAACTTTTCTTTTTTAAAGGAGGACGCCGACACATTTATACAAGTGTTTATTTGGTGAATTGTTTACTGCTGCTTTATGTTTCTACGTGCTCGTTTGATGCGTTGAAGTGATTGTTATGAATTAAATTTGGTTGAACTTTTAGCATGTATTTTTTTGTGGTAATTTTTAGTATAGTACTTAAAGACGCATGTTTGAAGTCACTTTGTCAGTAAAATGAAATTGAGGGAAGTAAACAAATGTTGGTATAGGAAGCAGCAAAATGAAATGTGGACGTGATCAAGAAGTTGAATTTACGACAAAGGAAAATAAACAAATAAAGACCATGAGAGAGGTGCCGAGGAACGCAAAGAAGTAAAGAATGAAATGAGCAAAAAGAAGTCTCTAGTGAACTGAAGTCTAAGAGTGAGAGCACGGGCGAGTTAGTAGTCGAGTAACTTGAACATATGAGAATGAAGATGTCAAAAGCCATGCCAAGAATTTAATAGCTAATTATGGAAATGAACTCATTTAGGGAGGAATGAGATTGAGCAAGAGAGTGCCGGTGTCGTTCGACAGCAGCCGGATCCCGTGTTCCCGACTAAATCGAATTAATTAATTACTTCATTCCTCTCCTGAACACCTACTCAACCTTTTGCCTAGTGATGAAAGGTTATAATGCACTCAAAAGCACTTACGAATAATATCGGCGACTGTCCCTCCGATGACATGCAGGAGAAGCCAGATGACCCATTTCGTTAAATAACCGTTCATGGTTCTTCTATAGATGTTTTTCTTAATGAGTGTGGGCGAGTCAATTTTCTATGTTTCACGTAATGTCAGTTGGCGGTGAGCTGATAAACTGTGAACAATAGCGTATAATGAGATAATAACGGTAGAAAATTGCAGATCTGTGACTCTTGGTGACCCGATAACGCTTGTAGTGAAATGTGGCATTTCATAGTTTAATGTTCGCTACACTTCTTAACTACCCGCGAAGGGGAAATGTTTCTTTCACCACGGACTAGGGAACTTTTTAAGCTTTTGACTTTGGTGGTTGCGGCTTTTTGACGAGGGCTGATAGTATCAATCAAAGCTTGGAACCGACAAGGGTGAAGATGAAAAAGGGTTGCTTCTGAAACTCCAAGATGTTCGACACACAGTTCCCAAAAGTCATTTCTTTCAACTTTGCCAACTAAACCTGATTATAGGTTTGCTGACTCAAAGGGGTGCTCAGTCACCACCACTAGAAGGAAAGACGAAAGGGTTGACGTATGTGGTTCCACCACCTTGTCAACTTTTCCTGCGAGACATCAACAGAATTCAAGTTTTTTTTATCGTCCTTTGTCAACACAAACTTTTTCACTCGAGACCTTTAGAATACACATTGAAAAAAGATTTTCGGTCTTCAAAAGCTGTAGCAAAAAACTAACAAGAACACCCATACGCAATCACGGGTAAAATATATGAAGACTTTCTAGCATAAAATGATCAATCTCTTGTAAAATTTAAAAAATACACATTAAGACAAGGTACTATACAAAAAATTGCTAAGTTTTCTTTCCCTATAACATAATAAACAGAAAAATAGAAAAAAAATTCTACAGAGTGTATGATTATTATAGAATTCTTTTTTTTAAAAAAAGCAGATGAATAAAGTAGGGGAAATGTAGAGCTTTCAAATTTGTTACCTTTTTGAAATGTTACGGTTGACTAGGTTCGAATGCCGAACGAAGGCTAAAGTGAAAGTGGACGCTGGGGAAGTGAAGTGAAGAGAGTAAAGTTGGACTCTCGAGTGTTTGTCTGCAACTGGTCTAGCAGTGATTGCTTGACAGAGTTCTCTTTTCTCAACTCGCCTCAGAATGGCCAGTTTCTCTATGGTTCAGTAGGGTGCAATGCCACACGGAGAAAGCATACCGACTTTTTCTTTCTCTAGCGAGGGTTGGAAAAGGCCAAGGCGAACGAAGCAGACTGTGATCGCACAGGGAGAAACCCCCAAAATTTAAGACAAAATCCCATGGAACGTCACTCGCGCTTGCTCTTGCTTTCTCAGTCGTTGTGCAAAAGCCGGAGACAGAACCTTCCAAACATAAGACGAGTCAGTTTTGCCTTCTGTCTTCCTGAACATTCTTATGGTCACACTCGCATATCCATCAGAAGAGCAGAGAACAAAAAACTGAAGTCAGTCACTGATGCCGTTGCGGATGTGTTCAGTTCAATAATGTCCTTCCGTGGTCTCTTTTGCGGAAGGAAAAGGTGTCATGCTATACGAGTACATTTAAGTATACTAGTACTATATAATCCAATGTTCATTTTTTCCCAGAACGTCTTCTTACTATGAATATACTACATAGTCCACGACGCACAACATGTACGTGGGACGACATTTCCTTATGGTCACACGCCGAACATACCAGGCTCACGCCACCGATGTCATTTCGTTTCATTGAAAGACCACCGATAAGTGCAAAGACTCTGGACGAAAGTCAATGCGTGTCTTTCTCTCAACTACCCCAAGTGCAAATTGCATTGCATTCCAAATGGAATGTGTTTTTCACTCTGCTCTCTATAGAACCTTCTTTCATGGTGGACCAAAACCGCTTTTCTCAAAGTAAAGGAGTTGATAAATAAACTGCGCTCACCACAAGACAAAAATGCACTTTCCATTGTCACTATCGCAATCGCAATCGCAGGACATAAAAACGCACGCGTTATGCACAATTAGACAATTATACTTTCTTTGTAAACAACATATATTGTCTTTTTTTAACATATTTTCCTTAGCGTTATAAATGAAACGCGTAACATTACAATCCTTTAAATAACATTTCATTGATATTTTTCCCTTGTATATAGGATTCACAGGATAACATAATGGACGTTGCGGAGAATACTATCCGGAGAATTAACATTCTCATCGTAAACAGTGTTTTCATAATTTTGATTTTGTAATTATTATTGGCTTTAACAATTTCAATTCAGTAACATTATAGTTTACCTTGACCAGGACCAACTTCGAAGAGCTCAAAATGAGAATGTCACTTTGAAAGCCACTCTTGTAGAACAAGAATCAAAAATTCAACTGCTCAATGACCAAGTGCACAATGCCGAAGCAACTCGTCACAGAATGGAAGTTAATTTCCACAGAGTTACAGCAGCTTTAAATCTTGTGGAAGAGCATGTCGTGACTGCCGTTACAGCTCCAGCTCCAGCTTTGGCAAGCATCAATAATAATCAAGAATAATTAAAGTCCAGTTCCAAGAACTCAATTACATTTAGTTTTCAATTTCAATTTTTTATTTCATTTCTAACCGTTTTTAATAACGTGGAAGCACGATTTCATAAACATTCTCCTCTTCCAACGCCTCCAACAACCAAGTTCAGTGAAGTGCCAAGCGTGCGAAACCTAAATCCAGTGCCGGGCTCCGAAAGTGAAGAGAGGCCTATTTTCATTTCTCTTTCTTACTTCCATCGACCCGTTTTTTGTGAGTATTGGTTAGTTTTACTCTCACAAAAATAAAACAGCTGAATAACAAAATTCATCGTAAAATAATTTGTAGTTTATCCTTCTAAACGTAATTTATAGGCTTTAGTTCCAAATTATCAGTATTGACATTCAAAACTTAATCTAGTGTGAAACGGTATTAGCCGTCGTAATTTTTAAAGATGAAATTCGTTCAAATGACGACTTCGGGATCTCGCCTTTTACTGGCGAGTGGAAAATTCGGCAATTTCATTGTAAGAACATTTTTACTAAATGAGAATTTCCAATACGTATTCATTAAATTAGTTGAAACATTAGTGAGATTTCGAGTGATAACTTCAAATCTCACTTGATAGTCATTTTATTGTCGCGACTATTTCAGATTTTACTTTCCAATAATCCTACTAAAACGTCAAAGGAAAATTAAGTAATTGATTTTTTGTTTTTTTGTCAATTTTTAAAGGTACGTGGACAAGCTACAGCCACGGCTGCTGTGCCAAGAATGAAAAAGTTTGATGTGTATCGTTGGGATCCTGATAAGAAAGGGGATCAACCCCGTATGCAAACTTATGAAGTGGATCTCAATGCTTGTGGTCCTATGATTTTGGATGCCCTAATTAAAATTAAAAATGAAATGGATCCAACTTTAACGTTTCGACGATCTTGTCGTGAAGGAATCTGTGGATCCTGTGCAATGAACATTGGTGGAATCAATACACTTGCTTGCATTAGGTAACCCATACACTAGATGTATATTATACTTATGTAAAACTGAATAGGATCGTCAACTAATGGATCATTATTTTCATTATTCATAATATCATATAAAATTTAATTTGAAATTCTTGTAGTAAAATAGAACAGGATTCCAAACCAGCTAAAATCTACCCATTGCCTCACATGTACGTAATTAAAGATTTGGTACCGGACATGAATAATTTCTACACACAGTACCGGTCCATCCAGCCTTGGTTACAGCGTAAAGATAATTCTGTACCTGGGTCAGCTCAACGTTTACAGAGTGTAAAAGATCGTGCTAAGCTGGTACGTGAGATATTTTGTTTTAGTCGTAACAGTACATGAATTTCATATTATTTTAAGCTATATTTGTTAATCTTAAGAAACATGTTTTGTTAACTATTTTAACAGGATGGCTTGTATGAGTGCATCTTATGCGCATGTTGCAGCACTTCATGTCCGTCGTATTGGTGGAACGCTGATAAGTATTTAGGACCTGCTGTACTGATGCAAGCTTACAGGTGGATAATCGATTCTCGTGATGAACATTCGTCTGAGCGACTGAATAAACTTCGTGACCCGTTTTCAGTGTATCGATGTCACACTATTATGAACTGCACTAAAACGTGTCCTAAGGTAAATGATAAGCTCATTTCACATTACATGCAGAAATGGTAAAACTATTAATTCAAGCTATTTGAATGAAATTAAAACTATGATTTGTAATTTGTAGGGATTGAATCCTGGCAAAGCCATTGCCGAAATTAAGAAGTTACTTGCAGGAATTATCTCTAAAGAAAAACCAGGGCTCGATGGTGCTATAGCGCTGAAGAAGAAGTAGTCGATCCAAATGAACACCACATCAAGCAAACAATACTTTTGCCCGTCGTCGTCAAAAATTTGATTTGTAGTCTCTGTACTGTACTGATCTTATATTGATGGATACTAAACTGGAACAGTGTAATACTATATTACATCTACAATTCACACTATTGTATTTGCAATAGTAAAATGCATGGCATTCGATTTACAGCAATTTACGGACACTTTTGTTCATGGCACTTCATTGGTATTCTTCTTGTTTACTACTTTTAAGCGGTTACATCTTTTCAGTCCCTGAAACTAAGTAAGTGCTATTGTCTATGTATATATGTAACCATTAAATTGAATCAGAAAATTGGTTGAGCTTGCTATATCAATATCCGGTGTTGTGAACACTCGCACGCTCACTATGTTTATCATCAGTCCGGGAACTTCAGCCTTACATGATGTAGTTTATTTTATGCCTGTCCCTACAACTCTTATACCATATGATATAACCATACTTATTTTTCTTTGAATGTGTCCTAGTGTTCGTTTCGTGAAAACCGTTAATTTCTTCATTTAAATTAAAAGTTAAGTGTCCGTGGTTAAATACAGTAGTTCTACGTCTTGAAACCTTTCCTTATTCAAACCAGTACAATAGTTGTGAGTTTTAATGTTCAATGTCATTAGATTACAAATAAAGACAAATAAAATATCATGAATTCAAAATTAAATGTTTCCATATTATCAAAATCAATTCGTCATTAATGTTTGCATAAACGATTTCAGACTATTGCTTTTTGACGTTTGATTCTCAATTCTCTCATGATGATGACGGTGACAAACGACAATTCTGGGAATGATAACGATTCTACAAAAGAGCAGACCTTCAAAGTGGAAGTGGATGTAACAAAACAAGAATCTGTTGTACCAGCTTCAGGTATTTATATCATAAAAGATACTTTTCATTTATTCATTTCTTATTTAAAAACATATCATGTCAAAATCAAGCATGTGAAAGCATTAATGCATGCATATTGAACAGTGGAAGAGTTGATTATAAGTTGA